>JANTPZ010091435.1:0-29325 GCA_025593235.1 Vachellia pachyceras
TTAACATGATTATGGGTGTTTATATTGATTATCATAATAAACTAGTCGTTTTTCTTTTATTGTACAGAGTTTAAGGAGTGAATGATATTATTCATTACATATAAACAGTATAATTTATAATAAACTCCATATACATATTTAATAAATATTATATATTGATTAGTGTTAAATATATAGAAAGGAAGGACAAGCCAATGGAAAGGATGAGTTGGTGGTCTCACACTCACTTTCCTTTAAATATTTGGGACAATTATCCAGAGGTATCAAGTAACAGAATTAACCATAAAATATTTCAAAGATTTACAAAATTACTATAAGATCCAGAACTAGTTACTGACGTTGTTAATGAAGGCTAATAAAATTGTTAATGACAACTTCAACAGCTACTCTTAGGACTTTATGATAATTTTATAAATTTTTGATGTCATTTTATAATTAATTCTATTATTTGATACCTCTATATAATTTTCCCTAAATATTATTACCACTGCTGCTTTTATTATAGTTGTTGTCAACTTCCCCACTTCAACGATATATATTTTACACATTACACCAACATAGTACTGTACATGCACTGCTCTCATGTCGTTTTGTTTAATTTGTCAAACCAAATCATTCTGATTAGATTACACCACAAATCAGTTATCCCTACTTAATCCAATTATATATTAATATATTTCACTCCTCCCTGCATGCCACCTCCCATTTTTTTTCCCTCCAACCCAAAATCTCGTCATTGGAATATATCTACTCATTAAACAACTAATTAATCACACATGTTGATTTGAGTAGCAAAACACACTTTCTTTTAATTACTAACTTTTAGTATAGAAACACAACGCATTATCCCATCCAACCAACTCAGATTAACAGAAATTGAGCATTAACCAAAAACAAAGATAAATAGCATTAATAAATTTATAAGAATCATATGAATTTTAATTTAGAAAAAAAATTGTACTAATTCATATTAGGTATGCCATAATGATAAGGCATCTCTAAAAAGGTCCCCAACATGGGCACGCCCTAATGTGTAGGCATTCCTAGTCCTAAAATACTTTAAGAGCATAGGGTAGCCTTTTCTTTTCCTATTGTCCAAGCTATCAGCTATATATATATATATATATCTGTGTGTGTGAGCATTTCAACTTTTAATTTTTTGCCTTGTGTGTCCACGGGTTGTTCAGAATATTCAATTCAATCACCATATCACAATCACACTATTATGATTTAGTGGTCCTCCAAACCATCTCTTGACCTTTTTTTTTTATTTACTAAATTTGATCACCACTTTCAATATTACCTTCTCAGTAATTTTGAATTTCTAAAAATATGATCAAAAAAGGGAGAAACCCAATTTTTGCAAGGGGAATGACATTTTTTAAACAATGCTCAACCCACATGTTTCTGTAAACTTGGTCGAACATAATAGAGAAAAACAAAATATATGATGTAATATCGTTTGAATTGATATTTTCAGCTTTTTTTTTTTAATTCTTCTATGGAGAACCAAATTATGTCATTAAATCAACATCTGCTGGAGTCTTAATTGTTATTCTCTTTCCAGTAGTTGTTGAATCTCTCTTTGGTTGATCACTGTGTGATATTCCGAATCCTTAGTGGAATTGAAAGGAGAGGTATACATGGTAATAATTTAATTAAGTTCCTTAAAAAACCTAGAGGGACAAAGAACATTTGACCAGGAAAAGAAAGGTAAAGGAAATTTTGGGCACTGTTTTTTCCTTTTTTTTTTGTCTGTTTTTTCTCCAGTTTCTCTTAATTATCAGATCCAAGAAAATGTGAATGAGAATCCCAATAAAGTTTGGATATTTTTCTCTAGATGGATTGCTAGAATTAGACTTTCCACCAAAATTTAATTGAAGGGTTTGAAATTTTACAAAAAGGTTAAAAATAATTCTGAGCCTGCAGAAGAAACATTAAGGAGGAAAAAGACGAAATTCAGATTTAAAGCAATGTCATTGGACAGCATGCGAGAGACAGAAACAATAGAAAGTTGAAGGTCTGTTTAATGCTTATATATAAAAACAAACAATACCAAACAAAAGACTTCAAGAAAAGATATGTGAGTCGTACGTTGAAGATAAGGTAATGAGGAATTTTCAGCAATTTCCACTCTGAATCTTCATTTGCATAAACATGGAATAACTTGATTAAATTCCTTACTCTCATAAAAAAAATAATAGAACTTAGAAAATTAAACTTAAAAAATGCTTGATAATTTTTCGAGTAAATGCCTTGATTTCAAGTCTTGTAGATGAAAAAAAAAGGAAAATTGATTAAAAATATTTATTTCAAAATTTTATTGGTTAGAAGATATGAAATTTTAAAATGTATAAAATCCTACAAAGTATCAGTATTTTTGTACATGAAAACATATAACATCTAATTCATGTATTTTCAACTAATAAACTTTTAAAACATCTATTTAGGTTAATAAAGCAATGATAATATTGAATATAAAAAATTATTTTTAAGGTGAAAAAGGAAAATTTAATTTGAACATTTTGAGTGTAGAAGGAAGCCAAACCAAACTTGACATGAAGGGCTTAAGAGTATCAAAGAAGAGATCTTTGTGTCCACATCTTTGGAGACCATGTCTTGCATCTCTACTCTTTTTTTCCATCAAACCCATCATTTGACCTCTTTTTCCTATCCCTCACACTATACCTTTTTTGAAAATTATCCCATCACTCATTTCCACCGTAACATTTCAGGTGTATTTGGGAATTTTATTGAGGGAAAAGAATTTACAAATTTCGATGTATTTTGCGGATTTCAAGATAGTTTTACGAATTTTGATATGATTTTTATATATTTCAAAATGGATTTTACAGATTTTAAGATGATTTTGTTTCGACTTACTTGTACCATTGGGGAAACGGTATTCTCAAGTAAGCATTTCGTTTGTCACTTGTTATTTCTTACCTACACAAATTAAGCCATATTATAGGACATGGATGGCTCAATAAACTAATTAATCAAGAGAACCTTAAATCCACTTACCGCCTTACGCACACATTGTTTCATCAAATTATTACATCAAAATGATAGAATTAAACTTTTATATTTAAAATCGAGAAAATCTGGTTGTCTTCCTGTCTCTCAATGATTTATAGTAATCTTGACCTCTTTTAGTTTGAGAAAAGGAATTCAAAGCATGCATACGAAATTTATTTTTTTGTTCTTAAAATCATTGTTTATTTTGTAAGCAAAAAGCACCAAGAAATTTTGAATAATAAATTTAAGAAAGTAAAAATGAAAAATTCTCCAATATATTAGAGCAGATATGTAAGCCAGCCACTTTTTGACTATTGCTCCCACCACTCTTCATTTTTATTCTTTTTTCCTCATTTTTTTCCACTACTACTCTATCTTTAACTTAATCATTAAATCAAGTGCCTTACCTCTTGTTAAAAGATATTAAGCCTATACACACATAAACATCAAGACAATATATGTAAAGAAGCATTAATTTTGGTTGGATAATTGAGCCATCTCTCAAAAGTTTGAAAATATACAGAACCTGAATGAAAAATATCAAGGAAAAAAATACAAGAGATTAATTAAAGATCGAACAAAAACCAAGAGAGAAATCTTATTCTCACAATTGTAAAGCCCCAACAACACAATTAAAATTCTAATTAGAAGGTTAATATATATTTTCTTCTTGTTTCTTCCCAAAATTACAGAATGAAGCCGTTGGCTATGGCTCGGTTAGTATTGAAATGGGTAGTTTCATACACTGGCAATTCCTCTCTATACCTTTGAATCCCAATAGAAGAAAGATTATCCAATTCAAAAAGATCCGAACTCGAACAACTAACTCCATCATCTTCTTCTTCGTCTTCATCTTCATATTTCATTTCAAATTCCTTTTGTTTCTTCATCTTCGTCTTCAACAACAACTCTCTCGCAAACTCTTCCACTCTTCGGCTCTCCTTCATTACATGAAACCTAAGCTCCTCGTTGTTGTTGTTGTTATTACTACTGAGATTCCTCTTCTTCTCTTGATCATGATCTTCTCGCAGAAGAATGTTCTTTTGCCCGCATGGCCTGCAATCTTCATCCACTATCACACTAACAGGACAAAACCTCACTGATCTCTTCGCCCCAGATCTGGATGATGGGGTTTTACTCAAGCATGACCTCGAGAACGAAGAAGCAGAAGAACAAGTAGAAGGCTGTTGTGTTGTTACCTTGGGCTCATGATGATGAGAATTCGACAACACTGACGACGATGATTTTGTCTTTTTTGTGTTCCCACTACTCGAATTGAAGAGTGAATGGAGAAAGCTAGCAAGTCTGGCTCCCGGAGAAATGGGTTGCTTCGATTTCTTCAAGTCGCCATATAAGATCTTCAAAGCTTTGGAGTTTGCTTTGCTAGAACCGTTTTTCTCATTATTCGGCTTCTGGGTTTGCGCAGAATGGGTCCTCGGAGCTTCAAAGCTTGAACTTTGAGGCCGAATCGACGATGAAATACTGGCTCGAATTGGCTTCAGTTTCTGCATTTTGTACCAGGACTCTGACTCTGAAGACGAAAAACCGTAACCAGTGCTCGAGTCAGAGGAACTCGAGCTGGAGAACATGGAGAACGAATTTGAACTATAGTTACTTCGAGCTCTTCTCCGATCAAACTCCGTCAAGGAATTCCGCCGAAAGTTGGGTTTCTTAGTTTCTCCAACATTGCCGTCAACGAAGAAGTTCTTGTTGCCGCCGGTGGGGGTGGTGCTGCTCTGTTTCTGCTTCCTCATCATGCCCTTTTCTCTATAAAACACGAGGTGGTCTTGTGGTTTCTCCTCCTCTGCTTCAATGGATCTGTAAATTGAGTCAAGAAGGGTGGAAGAGAAAGATGGGTTTTCTCTGTTATGCCGTTTATGATGATCCCATTTCTCCATTGGTGATATTCTCTCTTCTTATATAGAAGAATCCAAGGGATATGAAAGCGAATTATAGGAGTGAAGAAAAGAAGCAACAGAGACTAACAGGGGACTGTGAAATGGAGGGCTATCAATTACTTGGCCTTTCTTGTCTGCTTCAAATAGTAGTACTACTGCAAAAGGGATTTAACGGGATTGGAGTACTGAGAACTCTGTGCGAAACATGAAACAGAGAGAGAGAGAGAGAGAGACTAAAGGGACAGATAGGTACGAATGGTTATGCAAAAGGAGAATGGCATGGCCATTTTTGCCCGAACAAGGTCAAGAAGTGCGGTAAAGTGCTGTGTTATGGGAGAAAACAGGAAGAAAGGAAGGAGACGTGGGGGGTCTTATTGATGAGTGCTTGATGGTTTTAGAGAGAGAAAGTAATCAAAGCCAAATTCCACGCCTGGGGCGGAAGAAGAAGAGCGAGAGAGAGAATTTTTTTCGAGAGGATTTGCTTTTGGACTCTCTTATAAGGAAAGGGTTGAGGCTTGAGAATGCGAATGCGCAATTCAACATCTCTCTTGTTTTTTACCTCTTTAATTTATTTTTTCACAAATTATTACACACTAAATTAAGTTTCCATTATTATTTATTGGGAAAATGATGAAATTTTTTTGAAAATTTTAAAACATATAATACATTTTTATACAAAAAAATTAACATTATAAAAGATTTCTTACGTAGAAAATACTTATACTTGAATTCATATCATTCTTATGAAGAACAATTTAAAATACGAAAGTTTTGTTTCCTTTTCTATATAGCTTAATATTGGTCGTTGAGTTTATTATTAAGAAATTATTTCTATTTTGAGTATTTTAAATTATTTAAATTTAATACAAATAGTAATTTAAAAATTAAAAAAGAAAAGAGGATCAAATTGAACCTTATTTTGTTTTATTTTTTCTGTTGTTGGGGGGAAGAGAAAGAGGGAGCCAGGTTGTCAATGTTAAGTGGGATAAATGTTGAGTTGATTTTGAATTATTAGTACTTTAATTATGATTCAAATTTTTTTTTACCTTGTTTGTGGATTGATCTTGCTCCTTTATTTCTTCTAAATTTTGCCTCCATTATTTTCAGAGACGAAGTGACATTAGATCCTTGCTTTTTCTTTACAAGAAAAGAATGGAAATCTATTGATGATGTGCGTAGGACCGTGCAAAGCAGATATTGATCTTAACACCACACACACAACCCTATTTATTTCCCGGCTCCATTATGTTCCCTTCTTTCTCACTTAATCATGTTTTCCCATAAAATTTTACCTACATAATTTACTCAATTAATAGTGCTTAATAGCTACCTGCGTGTGTAGCTTATTGATACACTCTTTGATCTATTAAATTTACCTTCATTTTGATTTTGATCTCTCAATTTTAAAACTCGTTAGTTTGATCTTTCAATGGGTAAAGTATTTCAGATTTTAGTATATTATAATGATCAATTTATTAAATGCTATGAAATTCTAGAGATCAAAATTAAAATGAGGGTGAAATTGAAATACCCTTTGAATCTATTTGCAGTTTTTTAATTGTAATAATTCTGAATTCCTCAAGGTTCAACTAAATTACATTCATAATATTAAACGTAACAGTACTTCGACCGAGCTATATTGATTTTTTTTAAATCTTTGAATCTTTGAATTATTTTTTTAAGAAAAAGGCTATATTGATTTTTTTTAAATTTTAGTGTATTTATTATATACTCTTAGTCCCAATGTAAATGATTTGTTTTTATCCTACTTAAAAAGTAAATTTGAACATTCGTAGGCTGTGAAACCCCACATGGGATAACATCAAAAAGAAAAGTTGGTCATGATATAAAGTTTAGTTGGTGTTGTAGGTGGTTAGTAAAAATAATGGATTCTAAAATTTATCATATGAAACAAATAAATTATTGAATACAGTTTTATAATGATGAAAAATAGACATAAATAACAACTATAAAATATTGAGAAATTTTACATACATATTATATCTTTATCTTTACTATATCATGGTACTATTGTAAAATTTGTATATTGTAGTGATGATTACAAAAAGGGAAAAAATAATATAGTCATAGCTAGTTATTAATCTAATTATATCAAGAAATTTTTTACTGTGTTACGTTGTCTGATTTTTTTTTTTGTGTGGTTCTTGCATCATTTCATTAGTTGAATTGAGTGAAATGGCATTGTTTTAAAGCATATATAAGCCGAGTAACGATGTTAACTATTATATTGAACAACATTTGACACATCAAAATATAATCCATAAAGATCGAAACAAAATTAAACAAAAAATTGTACAAAATCCAAATTCTTAAAGGGGTTGTGTACATACACTGGTCAACCTAATCAGTGGCGGAGCCACCTTTGGTTCAGTGTGGGCAAATGCCCCCAGTGAATCTTTTACTTTATATTAAAATTACTATTAGATTTTTATTATGCACCCACTGATTTTAAAGATTTGAACTCATTCAAATTATCTATACTAGCAAGCTTGTCATCATCTGTTTAAAAATAAAAAATTGCCCCCACTATGGGTTCTGGCTCCGCCACTAAACCTAATGATGTGAGTAACTAACCTAATAAGCTATATATCTAGCTAACTCCTCCTTGTCCTCTTTTTGATGAGTTTGTTTGGAAAAGCGGTGGAGAAGTACTTTTACGCAAGCCGAGGTAAATATGTGGAGGAGATTGTCTCGTTTTACGGAAAAATACTGTTGAACGTGCTTTTGGATGATAAGTAAATGTTACCAAACAAGCCCGATATAACCATCAAAGCCAAGTAGAGCAATAAACTAACTATTCGGCATATATTAGCAGTCAATAACAGATCCGTGCAGCCAAAGGAAGAAGAAGTATGCAACATTAGCTTGGAATTCGTTCCACATTAATGTTGTCAGCAAACTCTGGACAGGCCAGTTAGCACAACAATTTATGGGGTTCAAAATGTATTTTTAAATCTAAAAGTTCGTTAGTTTGTAAACTTTAACGTTTGATAACTCTTTATTTTAAAATAGATTTTATGTAAAAAAACACGTTTTTGGTAGAATAAATATACTCTGAATCCAATGTTTATCTAAATATAAATGCATCTGAATAAAATGCATTCTTCCAATAGTTTTTCAAATGGGCACAATTAATATAAATGGTGTGTTTGGTATTGTGTTTATCATGATATGTCAAAAAACGATTTCCCCAACCAAAATAAGGTATAATTATATCCAAAATTATGTCAAACATTTTTAAAGTTATCAACAGACTTTTTGTTAAAAAACTTTTACTTTTAAATTGAAGCAACTTTTTCTTATTTTTTTACTTTTGACTTTTCATATTTAATTTGAACATTTTAAAAATTGTCCTCTTCTAAATTTATATATTAATTGATTTTCATTCCAACTTCAATTTAGAAAAATCCATTAAGATAAAAGTCACTTTTAACTACAAGTGTCTAAACAGACCCAACCAAGATTCCTAAATACTTGATCATTCAATCTCTCGTGATGGTTTGTTGCTCTCTAATTCAATCAGACAAGGATCAAATAACTCTTTTAATGCTTTTTAGCAATTAGATTCAAGACCTCTTACATTAGCAGTTAAAATCACTTTTCAACATTATTTACAGTCTACTGAGTAAACATATGAAATGAATTTTATTTTGATTTACGTGAATGTGCTTTTGTAACGTTACAGTAAACAAGCTCCGTGACATCTAACACTTCAGCCCGGGGCCAAAATAAAAAGGCACATGTTTAGATTATATATGCATCCAAAGTCAGGAAATGCGGCTGAGAGCAGCACTATAACGTTGGGCTCGGAATGAAGCATGCATCCCATAGTTCACTTGTTCTTCCTTTTTCTGGGCTCTAGCTTTAAATCGTCAAACTTAAAGCTAGCCTTCTTTTAATTTAATTAATTAATGAACTGTCTATATATCTATCAATCCTCAAAGTAGGTATATAAAGATTACATATAGGTTGATGGAGATCAAGGAGACTAGTTTGAACATATCATTTATTTGATTCATTACTGTCGTCTGTTGACAATGATACTTGGGAGAACCATAACTACATGCCGTAATATTTGACTTTCTTATGTCCCTGTGAAGTTAGACTCTATAGACAATCATGTGCGAAGCAGTACACAAGCATCTCTAATCTTCATTTTTATTGGCACTACTGAATATTCTAGTTTGCTCTCTCACCACCTTTTGTTCTAATAACTTAATTTAAATTGTTCATAGCACATCAATACAATATAGAATTATCATTATTTTCTACCAATCAATATTCTTCCACATAGATAAGACTTTTTACGTCAGTTAAGGAAGACTCTTTATTTACTTTGTTTTAAATTTACGTCCGTAAACAAATGATGCAGAAATGATTGTTTGCATCAAGTATATTAAGTAGTGTTACTAGCAGACACAATGAAAAAAAGTCAGAACTTCAATTAGGCATAACAATTTAAGACGGGAGGAAGAAAAAGGAAGAAGAGGAAGGAGAGATGGTGTTAGTGGATGCATGGTGCATAATATTTTCACAATCATTGCTCTCGTGGCTCCTAAACTTTCTGAAGTGAAAAAAAGCAAACGCATTAATATATATATATATATATATATATTGGACCACAAGGACATATTGAAACTAAGATGGAATGTTTAACATTTTATTAACACTAACACACAAAAGCATAATCAAACTAGCTAGCCCTAGCAAGCATGATAGAGAACATAAACAAAGTTACTAAAACATTCAAAAAAGTTAGATTATTAATTAATAAAGCTCACATAGCCTAACACACAAAAGTATAATCAAACGATCTAGCCCTAGCAAGCATGAGAGAACACAAACAAAGTTGCTAAAACACTCCAAAAAGTTAGATTATTAATTAATAAAGCTCACATTCACTTTTACACATGTCCTTAATATAATAGCCATTTAATTTTTTTGAGATTAATAAAGTTAATTAACTAATATATTTATATTATTTTTAAATTAATTTGCATCACTGATAAACTAAATATATGATCTAATAATATATATAAATATTTTAGAATATATCTTATAATAAAATAATTTATTTAACTTTTTAATCTCTTAAAAAAATCGAACGACTCTTTCATTAAAAAGATTCAAATAAAGAGATCTTCCAACATATAATACAGATAAAGAGTATCATGCTTGTGCAATTTTTCCAGTAGGATCGTCCTTTTCTCTTTCCTTCAACCCCAAAAAACATACTTTAATAATAACAATAAAATAATATTTATTATACCTGGCTAGCCTATCGATATGATAGCCCATATATTTACATAGTGTCTTCCTAAAGCAAAGAACATATAAATATAAAGCAAAGAACCACACACATAACAATCATGGGATGGTATATGATGATACACGAGTCTCAACTTTCACGTTTCATGCGTAACAAAACTACATTATTTCTTTAGTACTTATGCAAGTACTTGCTATGCTTAGTGTCACGAGACCATTACCCTCTCCCCCAAAGAACTCTCACAGGAGTGCACAGCGATCCACATGGTAAACCCCACCACGCCACCGTGTCCATTCACCTTGGACCGGCCCCACGGAGGAAAGGATCCATTACCCTTTCTCCACATAAGAGCTCTCATGAGGGTGTGCAGCGCACTGATTTATATAGTCCAGCACCCTCCCGAGCCTTTCTGATATGGGACTTTGACATTAGGCAAATGATGGTTTCGTATTTTTTCCCCCAAAGGAAAATGGAGATTCTATATTATGAGTGAGATCGACATGTATTTAATTTATTTGTTTTGTTTATGATAAATTGATTTTTAAAATTAGTATCCAGATAAGATCCAAGTCATTAAGCCATGATCGTATATGTATGAGAAGTTCAAAACTGTGGTTTAGGTTTAGACGACGGTTGATCTGTGGCGATCATTACTTGTTGAATTAAATCTAATATTTTTAATATAGAAATTTATCAAATTATAGCAGAAAAAATTAATTAAGCATAAGGTTTAGCTCTTGATGGAGCCCATCAGACATAACGTACCTATTTTTAATGTAAAATCCACTTTAATAAAAAAATTGAATCATAAAATAAGTTTTATATTAAGAATAAGAACCAAAGGAACATTATATTACTTACATCACGACTTTCTAAATAGCAAAACGACCACTAATCCATTAACTCACTTATATATGATTTAAAATTCAGTTACTATATAACTACCTGATATAGCTAATTACCTATCTAAACGAAGCCTATATTATTTTATAGTTGAGCAAAACTTAATTATATTATTGTTATCATTATCATGCTTCAGCATTAACGTCCGTAAAAAGAGCTAGAAATTTTATCATTGAAGTGAATTAAAAAAAGAGAAAAATTATAGGAGCCTATCTAGAGAATCTATGAACATATAGCTCCCTCGTGAAAAAAGGTTTGAGGATATATTCTCTTCATCAATTTAAGATTATTCTGATCGAAAAAGTAATTGAAGGCTAGGATTCCATTCAGATCAAGTATACAAGTCAACAACAACAACAATAATAATATATGAATGTGGGACTACTCATATATAATTTTCTCCTGCTATTGTTATCAAGAACATATCCTCCTCGATCACTTTCAATTTTTTACCATTATATATTATTATAAGGACTACTCGGATTTGATCCTGTGGAAGAATAAAACAATTTTGAGAGTATATTGTCGTTTTGATTTCTTTGATTTAATTTTGATGTTCATTTTCTCCTAATTGTGGTTAGAAACAATTTTAGAAAGTGATATATGTTTTTAGAGTCAGAGAATATTTATAGAAGTACTTATATATCACTAACTAATAAAGTTTTTAGATTGGTAATGTGACTTTAACTTATGACCTTATCGGTGTGAGTCATTTTCTTACTAACTAAATCAACCTTTATTCACAGTATAGAAATATTTTGATCCTTCTAGTGTTGGTCAAACTAGTGTAGTTAACCAAAAAAATTAAATTAGGCTAATCGTGCATAAGTTTTTTCCCCCTAAATTTTGAGTCTCATGCCCAGCGGCGGAGCCACATATAGAGGGTGGGCAAATGCCCCCACTCAATTTTTCATTTATGTAAATAACTATTATATTTTTGTTATATATCTACCGATTTTTAAAATTCGAACCCACTCAAATTATCTATACTAGTAAGATTATTGTCATTTGTTTGAAAATAAAAAAATTGACCCTTATTTCTACAAGCTCTTGGCTCCGCCACTGCTCATCTATTAAATTCAAAATTCGATGAGAAATCTTCTCCTAAACTGTCAAGTTTTGCGCAAATATCTCTCTAATATTATCAAAAAAATATTTCACAAATACACAGACATGATAGTGTTATATACCTTTCAACTTTATTAATTTGTACGAAGATAACTTTTTTAAAGTTTAGTTTTTTTAGATGCCGACAATCTCCCTAAACATAAAAGTAAATTAATTAACTAACCTCCCGAATATCTCGTTGGTACACAAGTAACTACTTGCTAGTAGATGTCAATAAAATTATTTATACAAAATAAAAATTGAGAGTGATTGCGTGTAATTTAGCTTTCAATTTGACTAATCAATAGCAAACATCAAATTACTCTAATAAATTTGAAAGCCTAAAAGTATAATTAAACCATGAGAAAATAAATGGGAAGCATAAGCCACTCGAGTCCTAAACTTAAGCCACAACTATTGTATAATGACATGCATTCAATTTATTGAGATTTAACTTACATTATGATAATTATTTACTAGGTCAAGCAAAAAGAGTTCATCCCTCGTGACAAATCAATGTTTGAGTTTTCATGAGAAGATTTGTTCATATTTAATATCTAATAGTATCTAATAGCATAACTCCTTTAACTTTATTTATAAAACACTTCCAACATGAAAAATCTTGAATTTAATTAATTTTGTCTTAAAATATTTTAAATTTTCAACTTTACCCTATTTAATATATATATATATTAACGAGATGTTCATGAAAATAACGGTCTAAACAATAATAAATCAGGTTTAAAATTGTGCATTCGTATAATAAAATGTAAATGTGCAAATTTTTTTCACAACTTTTCATTTATCAGCAATATTACCAGTAAGCTTTTTTTTAATATCATCCCTAAAAATTTTAAAATATTGCAATATTATCTCACTCCTTTTAAAAACTTAATGTCAACTGTTACATTAAGGGGTGACATTAATCAATTTTAACGCTTTCAGGCAACCTGGAAGTTAAAAAAAGTAGGGACAACATTGCGTACGGGTAAAAACTTATAAAGCAAATTTGCATTTTAAGCCTTAACCCTATTATAAATTTAATAAGATGATTTATAACAAATAATGATAAAAAGCACTTCTGTACCATCACATAAATGGGGCTAGAAGAATAATTGGGACGTGTATGAGATAAACTAAGTGTAGTGGAGGCACTAAGAAAAATGTGGTGGGTTTGTTCGATGTGAAAGTGGCGTATCAATATTTTGCTTTTGGAAAAAGATGAATCATCCTCTTGTTCACGCCAGGAATGATCAAAAAAGAAAGTTGGAACATTTAATTAGAGAGAACCACACGTACATACATTAATTCATTCTTACTTATTTACTAGGAGTCTCCAAATTTGATTTTTTTTTGGTACACTAATTTTAGGAAAGCGGTTGGGTTCACACACTATTCAAGGGCAGATCACCTGACTCATGATTCACTGGGATCTGTCCCTGCGGGCACTGGAACATGTCAAGCAAGCCCTTTAGTTTTGGCAACACAGGTAAATCAACTCAACTTCACTAAGATGTGGTGATGCCTCCCCAAACGCTCCAAATTTGATTTTAAAACGTGTGGTTACCCCACTACCTTAGATTGCTTTTGGCCCTGGCCATTTTGGATCTCTCTATATGCATCAAACCGCTTTTTTATTTTATTAATCCACCACACACACATGGCTACGCTTCTTGATCCCTCTTAATGACCTCATGATATTCCTTGCATTTAAAAATGATGATACGAAACAAAGAATAGAGTCGGAAGTACCAATAAAAAGAATATGTCAGATAATATAGAGAAATTTGAAACTGGAGTAGAGGAAACTCAATTTATACAAAAAGTTTTGTATGTTGTTGATATAGGGTCCTTTTAGGAACACGGTAGTAAAGTATTTTTACGTAAATCAAGATCAATATGTGAAGGAGATTATTTCGTTTTGCGCAAAAACACTATCAACGTGCATTTGACCTCTCCATAAACTCAATTAAACGGGGTCATAATATAATAACTCTTGACAATTCATATAGTTAACTTCACCTTATGAGATAAAACTTATTTATTGTCGTTGTTTTGCAAAAACGAATGAAAGTTTTTCATTCCCTCTCACTTCACATCTCAAAATCCACTGTTCTCATGGAGTTATGGAGAGAGAAGCGCCTCACATTCTTAGGCACATGAGATAGAGCTAAGAAGATGTTTATTAATATCCAACGAAGAAACTTTTAATAAAGTCTATTTTTGTAGAGTCTTAAATGTTTAATAAGCTAGATATGAGGATTTGGGAGAAGTAATTGTATGAGGAGGAGGATGAGGAGTGTGAACGATATATAAAAAGGAAAGGCAAAGAGAAGCGATCCCGAGGAGGAAAAAAACAACAGCAACGTCAAAATTTAAAACCAGCACAAAGGTTTTGGCTTATCCTCCTCTTTATCCAAAAGATGAACAAAGCCACACACACACACACACAGAATAAAGCTCTTATTCTTCACTTTACTTGTTTTTGTGTCAGCTAACAATGCAGATTCTTGAAACCAATGTACAGCTTTGGACCCTTTTCTCGAATCCCAACCATTTGTAGTGTGAAGTGAGATATGTTACACCAATTTTTAATGTAAAAGCTACTTAACTAATTTAAGTAGATTGAAAAGGTTAGATAAATTGGTCTACAATCTCTTTAAAGCATTCATATGTAATAAATATATTGTAGCCATTTGATTTTAATTGGTTGCAGTGTTCTATGAGATAATTAAAGAGCCCGTTTAGAAAAGCAGTGGATAAGTGTTTTTACGGTTTACGAGGTAAATATATGAAGGGGATGATCTCGATTGACAAAAAAATACTGTTGAACGTGCTTTTAGGGAACTCAAACGCTCTCATACACAAAGGCGGAAATACCTTTATCAAAATGATCATGTTCCCAAAATGAAATCGCTATAGTTTAACTTTTTCAAGTAACTCATTCAGATTTAAGCTAGTCTAGATCTTAATTGGTAAAACTCAAATTGAATACTTTAAGAAAGTATCAAGTTATGTCTCACCTGATCCAACCACAATTAGTTTCCAATATTTTCTAATTTAATTTTAGAAATATTTCTTTTCGATTACCATGATCCTAAATAGTTCCAAATACCTTCTTTATAAATTAAAGAGGCAAATACTAACAATAACAATATGAAGTACAAACCAGAACCTTTTTTTGTACAAAAATGATCTTTCAAGAATTATTTTTGAAAATTTTGGATAAAGTTATTCAAAAAAAAATTAGATAAAATGCTTAGAGTGATTTTTATAAAGATGGGTATCCTTCTATTGGAAGCAACCATATTCAAGATATTATTAAGTATTAAATGTGAACAATTCACTCAGCAGAAATTACCTTAACTTGTCATGTTTTAAAAGCTAACATCTTTTATTAAACTCTTTGATTATGTATATTAATTTGAATTATAGCATAACCTTCATTTTTTTATATAAAAAAGTTTAGGTGAATTGAACTTCATGACTTCATTAGAGTTAATGAATGCCTCCATACTTAGACATCACTTATAAAGATAGTTAGAGATCATCAATATCCACTAACAATATCTTTATATTAACAGTATAATTTGAATTCATTACGTTATAGCTTGCGAGTAAATTCCTACCCAACAGGACCCACGTTTGCCGACCAAAAAATCTTCGTTTGCTTATGGTTCAGAAAATTCTGAGGGCCTGAGGGGTAGCATCATGTGGCGGTCACATCCGAGACGAACATGGGAATTGGATCAATAACTTCTTCAAATATGCTGCGGAATCGTTTTTTTTTTCCAAAAAAAAAAATGTTCAAGCGTGCTCGATAGCTACACTTGATAGCAAGTATTGTCATCTTTCACTGGAATTTAATAGAAACTGTGACTTCTTTATTAGCCGAAGGCTGAGGCTGCCCTTCGCTGGTTATTTTCACCAGACAGAAATAAAGAAATAAAAAAGAAAATCACAAGCAGGTGAAGTTCACAAGGAGACCGAGCCTGGAGAACAAATGGAGTTATGTATAAAAAAAGAACATATATAGTTCATCATGAATAAACTTATAAATATTTTAGATAAGCTTTCTCATTCGAACTGACATGACACTGCTATATATTTTTATTCATGATTGACTTGGTTAATTGATGTTTTTTTTTTGGGTGAAGCAAGCTGATTTAAGGATTTCTCCTCAAAGAACTCTCAACATTTGGGGCTGGCAAACACTACTCGAAATTATTCAAGCAAACAAAAGCTACATCAAATGGCGGTAGGAAATTGAATGCCTCTTGAGAAAAGTGAATATGCAACTAATTTCTCATGGAAAAATAATACCTTTTCTATATCTATTTCAGTTCCTTACATGAAAAGGGTTAGATTCACTATTTTCCTTTTTTGTTTCCTCTCAGAAATTTGCTGTCCAATGACCCAATTGAGGTTGCTGGTATGCACCAGGAGCAGCTGGAGCCACTCCAACTCCCAAGTTATTGGCCATGGCTGGTCCTAAATGATGAGGACTAGCAATAGCAGCTGGCTGTGTAGGAGCATGATGATACATACCAGGATACTGCATGTTAGAAGACTGAGCTACAGCTGCATTGAAAGACACGTGCCCTGCATGCGAAGGGATGTAAGAGGCGTGAGCCGTTTGCCCCGGCATGTTATAATATGTTGGAGTGGATTGCATGCCAGGAATCTCTCTTGGGTTCTGAATCCAGATTTCTGATGTCTCAGCCTAAAAGGAAAAAACGGCAAAACTAAATTCCAGTACAATAAAAAAAGAGACCCCAATAAACGGACATGGTTGTGCTGTACACGAATCCAGTAGACCAGAAAACCCAGCCAAACCAAATCAACACATAATCATATTATCTGTTAATTAATCTACAGAGAATTGGTGGTGAAGTACATGTTTTGTAAGAACTCTAGGGGTTCTGCATAACATGAATCCTGAACCCTAGTGTTCAGGATTTGGGACATAAAGATTTCTGTACACCATCAGGTGCTTGCCTGTCCATAGGGTGAAACCTTATCTTGCCTCACGGAAAAGACAAAACTTAGGTCAAGTTCTCCAATCATATTTGTTATTTTACTATTTTAAATTGTTAAAATACGCATGTGCATTTGTAAATTCACCCATGAATTTAACCTAATAGAAATAGGCAACTTAACCTAAATTTTTCCCTTTGAAAACAAGGGGAATAAAAAACTTTGCAGTTTGGCATAACATAGATTTAAGTAAATTACCTGAGGATTTGGGACATAAAGACTATTATCCTTGTACTTGATTCGAGATGAATCTTCCAGAGCAGTTGCACCACCAATCACACCAAGAGCATTCATGGCATATCCAGCTGAACTAGTAAAATTTCCAAACCCTGTTGGACTCCCGGAAGGAACATGCTTGAACTGCTGAAGCCCATATTTAAGGCCGTTGGCATTGAGATGGGAGCCACCTCCAGGCATCAGCAAATAGTTGTTTCCATTTGATGGGTGAGGATAGGGAGGATTACTAGAATATCCAGGCATGGGCATTGGTGGAACGTAGACAGGGGACAGAAACTGCCGAAATGGCATAACATTTGCAAAATGTGAAACATGAACTTGTGGATACATCTGTGCCACAGGAGGTTGTTGCACCATGGCAATTGTGGAAGCAGCAATGCTGCTGGCTGCATGGGTATTTAAACCCTGAAATTACCAACAAAATAAAATGCCTCAAGGAGGGTAGCATTAAAAGTAAGGAAGATGACTGGGAGAAAAATATAAGTATAATGCAAGTTGGAATTGCACCCAAGTAAATGTGAAAAGGGAAAAATACCCAAAGGTATTGACTATTATGAAGACACGAGTAGTTTATTGATATTCACCAAGAAATAATAATGCCAGTTTCTTTCTCGGAGAAACTCTGAAAGAAAACAAAAGCATTACACCATGTTGTTCGGATTTAAAGAAAAACTGTTAAGAAAAGTCAGTATCTTTCAGAGAATGTCAAAAGCTGTCTTCAGTTTTGGACAAGTCAAACAGAATATTTATAAAACATATAAGAAGTTAAGATCATAGAAAATAAAATGTTGTGTAAAAATTCATTAATTCAATGACTTAAAAGGCGTATTAATAGTTTAAGTATACCTCCTGAGAAGATGGCTGACTCTGACTTCGAACAGTTTCATCCATTGTGGGTTGGAAATAAGAAATATCATAACCAGTTGGGGGATCGTATGCCTGTTCACAAATTTAAATGTGAGATGGGACAAAGTGACACAAAACAGTTACTTGACTACAAAACAATAAGCAGACACTCACTGAAAAGCCTGGAATATCTTGAGAGACTTGCTGCTGCTGTGACTCTGAACTGTTGTCTTGCACCAATCCAATATCAGCATAGTTGTCCAGATTCTGAGGGCTCAAGGACTCTTTATGATCAGGCAGTTGTTGCTCAGAAGCAGTGCCAGATGCTGGAGACTCTGACCCGGATGCTCTAATATGGTCCTCCCGTAAATCCACCTGTTGGCTGCCAGAAACATCATCACTGGACTTGAGAGCAGGTACTGACAAGCTGACATATGTTAAATCACTATTACCGGCTCAGTAAATGAATAATAAAATTTTTCTAATCACAATCTTAAATGCAGTATAGTAGCATGCATTTTCTTCTTAATTGTGGTGATCACAATCTTTTGCTTCTTTCTAAAAGGGAATTTGGTGATCATAAACAAGGAGCTTACCACCCCATGTCTGAAGAAACTGTTTCCTCAATACGTCAACATATCAAAGAAAATGTACCTCACACTTAACATGTTCTAAATTTACAGCAATCTCCACTAAATTAACTCCTTTGCATATATTAGTAAAAGAGATGGTTAGTAACATAGTATAAAGTATTGATAATATAAAAACAAACGCCAACCTTGCTGGAGATTCCTTATCTGAATTTTCAGTGGTTCCTATTGATTGAAAAATATATTGATGCCTAGAAGAATCAAATTCAGCCCCAATGGTGCCAAAAGTCAACTGACAGCGATCAGCCTCCAGAACTCGAATATGCTTTGCTATGATCACATTTTGGTTGTCGAATGTGCTTAGTTGCGAGAGTTTATCGTGAAGCCTTTCTGTATCTGATTTTACTTCTTTAAAATTATCATCAGGATTTTTAGGTGTTCCAATCACTCCTGGATTACTTCTCAATTTCTGGCTTGGTTTAGGTTTCCACTCTTTATTAGGCCGAGATACTGCATCAGAACTCAATAATTAGCACAAACTTTTACCGGTGTACTAAATGGCCAAAGAACAAATCAGATTTAAATGCTTAAAAAAATAAATTAAAATAACAGGAAAAGGATATGAATCCTTCAATATCTATCATGAAATCATCTCGTTCAAGTGGATTTGGAATAGCCATTTTTTTTTATTGTGAACGCTATAATTGAATAAAAAGAAAAGAGCAACCAATAGATTCCAATGATTTGGTAGTAGACAACACATTAAGCAAAGAATCTTCTTGGGCTAGAATAAAACTCTAATGAGAAAAAAGGAAACTAAGACAAAATCTACCATACCAGTGTTAGAGATTATTGATAACAATTTTCTGATAGGTCCAAAACTAGCTAACTAAGCCAATGCTACCAGATTTCCATTCTAAAACCATGCTTTTACTACAGGTCTTTTATTGGTTTTTTTTGGGGTAATGTTTTTAGTTTTTTTTTCTTACCAAAAAAAAAAGAAATAAAAACTGAAAACATTACCCCAAAAAACCACAAGTTGGCAGCCGTATTTCAGAAATACCTTTCTGACGTCCTTCAGGTTGCTGATGTGGCCTGCCATTAAAATGATTGTTTGAGGATGGTCTGCCAACTGACGTGCCATTGAATGCAGTTTTGGTTGCATTATTTTGACTGAACTGTTCAGGCTTTGAGATGGAACCATATGACTGCATCGAAGTTGTCAAGGTACCATCCTTCTTCTTAGGTGAATTAGCAAGAGCACTACTAGGACTGGATGATTGTTTTACTGAATTTTCTGAAGACCCACGCCGAACACCAACTGGCCCTTCATCACACCTAATGGCTCCAACAGCACCAGGGGATCTGGAATCAGGAGATGGCACATCAAATGGATCCGTTGAAGAATACAATCCTACAGCAGAACTGGTTGCTGGAGTTGCAGAATTTTGATGGACATTTTCAGGCTTATTTGATTGTACCCGCCTTGTAACAGTTATACTTTGTTTCTCCTTGCCTGCAGACATTCTGTCCATTCCATTTGAAGAAGCCTCTGAGTGTCTAGCATGTGGATAAGGAGGAACAATTGAAGTTCATGATGTACTGCTACCACTATATGGTTTTTGAATATATTGCAAAACTCAGCATGCAAAAGTAAATGTCAAGAGGCAGAAAGGAATTCGGACATCCAATAAGACAATAACAAACTAAAATAACTCAACAATAACTGCCAATAAAAAATGGCTATAAAAGATAAGTTTCTAATTTTCTACACTTTGAAGGAAAAACAATGACCAAATAAACAGTTCCTTTAGGCCTCAATCCCAAAGCCTGGCCTATACTAAAATCAAGACAATAGATTAACATTTTGAGAGGTGATAAATATCATTAAAGAAGATCAAGTATCTAGGTGAGAGGAGAATTCAAAAATTATAACATTATTTTGTCTCCCCTACCACAATTGGTTATACTTTCATTTCTCAATCGTGTATAGTTCCTTCTTTTTTCTAGCTCAGATTCTTATCTATCGATCTTCATTTAGGGTGCCAATGGATTGGGTAAGGCAGGTTTTTCAGTATGCATCTTAATATTTTCTCAAGTCCAAACACGGGAATTTTATTACCTCCATACCCACACTGCTCTGTTCCAAAACACACAAAAAAAATATATTCTTTCTTTCTCAAGTACATTTTTTTTTGGGGGGGGGGGAGCTGACAAAAAATCCCATATGAACAACTACTAACGCTAGATAGGCAAGCAAGCCTTCTTTACAGCATACCCCTTTCCAGATGAATGTAAAATTGGCTGCTCATTGCTGGATGTATGTTGCAATGAAGGAGGCTTCACTTCCTTATAAGCTGTATGCTTTTCTCTGTTGTCTCTGGCAACATGAAACCCTCTGCTGATGCCTAAACAGTTAACAAGCACCTATCCATCATCAAGAAGCATGTGCCAATTCTAGTGCCCATAAAAGTAACACAACCAGAAATGCACTCTATGCATCACCAAAATCAAACAAAGATATGTTACAGAAAATTGTAAACACAAACAAATAAAGGCGATGAACTGTTGAAATGTCAACCTGATCCATTGGTTTACGTAAAAAGAGTTTCAAGAAGAATTTCCTCAGCTAAAGAAAAATACAGGAAACAGCACCAGAGACCAATGTCTCTGACGTACATAAACATGCCTTGACTACCAGGTGAAACTGAAAAGCCAGACAATTTCAGTTTATGGTTTTGCCCTTCCATATTTTTCAAGTCTTATTCTAAAGTAAAAGTAAAAATAAGTGCAAAAAGACATTAGAGAGAATTGACATGTTCTTAAATGTTCATACTTCATTTACATCCTATGAGTGCATCTTGCTCATTGGTACTTTGGATCAATATGGTACTTAGAGCTCACATTTTAAACCCCCTTATGATAGCCATGAAATATGAAAATTACCACGTAAAGTATGCTCAGAATTGTTTTTTCTTCGAACATTATGATCAGAAGGAGCTTCAGAAATCTTTCCTTGGCCAACATTCTCAGAATGTCTTTGTGGGTCAGCTAAACCCTTGTACCCAGCACTCTGGGGCTGCAATGACAGATGCTTATTATGAACTAGTGATCAATACCCACTGCATCTTAAAGTGTTTCCATCTACTGAAGAAGGCAGCAAATAAATACAAGACAGTAATACCTCTTTCTTCCTGTCTCTCCTCCTCTTCACCTCACGAAATGGATCTGGGTAATAAAAATGTAAATGCAAATTAAGAGAATATATCTTACCCCTACCCCTCCTTCCAAACCAATTATTACTCCAAGACATGGTCAATAAATACAACAACTGTAGCATGAGCAGTATGGCATGAGATGCAAATCTCAAAAGCAAGATTACACACAAGGTTCAAGACAAGGGAAATGTATGAAATTATAGGAGCAGCTATATTAACATACAAGCAATAACACAAGAACCAGACAGTAATGCATAGAGCAGTGTAGAACAACCTAACTATGGCACTGCACACTATAATCCACGGGTGCACATGGTCCACGCAAATTAACTATTATTTTAGGGCACTGAATTTATAATATGTTAAATATAGCTCCATCCAACAAAATAGACATCAAATGACTGATACAGCAGTACAATACATATATACAACCATATTCTACTAAATAAGGAACAAAATTCTAGCGAGAGTTAAACCATTATTTGCATTACTTTTTTTTTATTTCTGGATGCTGTAGCAAGTATAATAATTAAATGTAAGAAGAGATACCACCAGATACGATATAATAAATTGGAAACATCAAACTTCATACAACAACTACTTTTATCTTCCACGCTCCAGTGAAAATTAAAGAGCGTAGACATGGAATGAAACGATAATGGCATAAAAATATCATAACTAAGCATGGTACAAGCAAGAGGTAAATTAAAGCAGTCAAGAAATCACAAAAAGATCACGCAATCAATAAACATGCCACTATCCTAAGCATTGTGTCGTACAAGAATGTTGTATCAGCAACCCAAACTGAAACTTTTAGCGCACAAATTATTCAAGCAAACAACCTCAAAAAGTAAATTAAACACTTCGAAGAACGGAGGGGGTCAAAATGCCCACTAGCCGCCATGAAAAATGACAGAGTAAAAAAAATCCCATTAATTCAAGAAGTACGAAAGCTACCTATGAAAGGCAAACCGCCATAAAAAAATAAGTCGAAACCCAGATGGCCCACCTTGATTGAGCAATATCTGGGCGGTTTCATTAGGATCCATGTTGGTTTCCTTAAGGGCCATATAAATATCAGCATCAGAATGGTCACCCACAATCTCTTTGATGGATTGGATAGTTTTGCGTACTTTGGCAGATACAATCAGTGGGCCCCCGTCCATTGTCGAGCCAGAAACAAATGCGGGCAATACTGAAGAAAACTCAGCAAAGACAGTAGCTTGTATATATGTGTGTATAATTATCTCAATACACACTGTAAGTCCAGCTAAAAATCAAAGCTTTGGGCAGTTTAAGAACGGGGTAGGGTTTTGCATCAGGAGAGGGAAGAACAGAAAGCGGCTCCTGAGAGTGGTTTCCCAGAGGAAGCGTCCGGTGCGAGGGCTTTGAAAACGCCGTACCCCCTCAAAGACTTTATGGAAAAATTCTCAAATTTGATTGGTGGAGATTCCTGACATCGCGTTCGGCATAAACAAAAACAATGACGTGAAAATGTTTTTGGAGCGAGAGGTTACATGTAGGATTAACAAAAAGCGACTGATTAGCGAGGATTAGAGAATTGTACGGATTGCACGCGTGGCAGTTAATCGGGAAATCCTTTTTTGTTTTTTGGGGAAATGATTACCAAATCCTTTTCGCACATGCGAAATTGGATGTGGTGGCCCGTATGTTTTCTTAGTACTAGCCCATGTGTAATTTAATATATTTGAGAGTGAATTAATTTTTTGGGATTAAATAAACTAAATAATAATTACAATATTTTAAAGTATTTAATTTTTAATAAATTTATCTAAGTGTAATTTAATCTAATATACATGTAAAAAAGAATCCTCTCTCATAAAATTTACACAATGCAAAGCTCAAATTTCATAATATAATCTCCTCCTTCATAATGCGCATTACAATGTACTTATAAATATTACATTCTGAAATTTTAAAAGATACAATGCAATTTAAAATCTATAAAGATAAAATTTAAATTGCAAAATAGTATTTATCGTAAAGTCTAGATAGAAGAATATTCAACAGACTTCTAACTAATTTTGAAATTCAAATTTAAAACTAATATCTATACTAAAATTTAGAAATAATGACATTTAAAAGAATATTACTTTTAAATAATATATTTAATTTTGTAATATACAAAAAAAGGTCAAATGGCTATCTTATATCAAGGAGATGAGACAGTGATTATTTGGAAAAGTTTATTTATTCCTCATAAGCACGTTTAACGGTGTTTTTTCGTAAAACGAGATAATCTCCTCCATATATTTATTTCGGCTTACGTAAAAGTACTTCTCTACCACGTTTCCAAACGGTTATAGTACTTTTTTTTTTGGAAGTTTTCTTGATAAATTTATTTGTATGGTAATATCAAATAAAATAATTAATTGCTCTTTAGGTAAGTTTTAATTTGCATATTCTGTCAGGTCAAAAAAAATTTGCATCTTCTGCACATAAAAAAAAAAGATTTCTTGCAGATCGACATATGGCAGATCCGTTGGCCACTACGCGTGGCAAATGCATACGAACAAGATGAAATAAAATATCCACCAAATATGATATTAAAAATATAAAAAGGAAAATAAAAAATTATTCAATCATACAGTGTGCCCATTTGGCAAAAAGTTGGAGAATATTTTTATAATTTATGAAATAAATATGTAAAAATATTATTTCGATTTAAAAAAATACTATTGAACATGTGTTTGGGGAGCCCAAACACTCTCCTAAGCATGCATAATTTCGATGTGATAACAATTCAGTTTTTGAAATTTAATTGTTTTATTTAGAGCATATTTGATTTAGCTTAAAATAAATATTTATTTAATTTTTACAGCATACCATTACTTAAAATAAGATAATTAGAAAAAACCACTCTTTTCGCTTTGAAACTTTTTTTAAAAAAAATTTAAACCCATGCCAAGTATCCATTTGAGCTTATGGATAGAGCCACAGGGGAAGCTTTTAAACTAGTCTACAACACAAAAACTTCATTGGCCACTTTCCAAAACTCTCCTACATAAAGGCTTTCTTATAAACGATATAGGGCTTGTTTAGATAGCCCATTAGAAGAATGGACACAGATTCTGAAGTAAATATGTGAGAGGAATTTTGTATCGATAAGAGTAGAAATTGATTTTGGTTGTCCAAATGTGCTAACTAAACAAGCCTGTATTATGAGTTTAATCATACTTGCAGCTTTAGCTTATTAACACTAAAAATAGTTAATCTTCTTGTCAGTCATGAATCGCTATCTAACGATATAGAGCTCCTTCATCAGGTAGAATATCCCTTGAGTTATTTGACATCAGTGTGTGCGTTTGGCAAAGGAAATGAGTTCCGTTGAGAGAACAAAGTTTACGAATTTTTAGATGGTTTTACGGATTTCAAGATGGTTTTTATGGATTTTAAAATAATTTTTACGGTTTTGAGATGGTTTTGTCTCGACTTGCGTGTTCCGTTTTGGGAACAAAGTTCCCAAACAAGCACACTTGTTGAGTTTCTATTACAACTTTTTTTATAAAAATATTTAGATGAGTTATGTTTCAGAAATTCACTAAAGTTAAAACATGCCTTTAAACTCGTAAGGTGTTTACAAGTGTTTTTAGAGATTGCTCACCAACAAAATTTCTATATCAACGGTGGGATTTGAACACATTATCTTATAGATTATAAATCAATTCCTTACAAATTGAACCAAACCGCATTCACGTTTTGATTACAATTTATCATGTGGAAAAAATCTAAAAGAGATCCAAGTTATTTATCCTTTGCTCGGTGGGTTGAGCATCCCGTAAGATCTTTGCCACTGAATTAGTGCTGAGAAATCCGGTTAAGTTTTGAATACAATTCACTATGGGAAAAATACGTGCAAAAAACTTGAGAGGGAACCTTGCGCATGTTTGAAAAACCTTTTTTATACCACACTTAGATCAAAACAAAAGGCATCTCGAAATCCATAAAATATCTCGGAATCCGTAAATTTCGTTCTCCTAATTTATTCCTAAATACACACTCTATTGTTTATCTTCATTTCTTCTTTTTTGACGCTTCCATCTATATACTCAGACCATTTTGCAATTGTTGTGGGTACTAGGTCCATTTGGAAACCCGATAAAGAATTACTTTTATGTAAATAGAGATAAATACGTGAAAGAGATTATGGCGAAAAACTACTGTTGAGCTTACATTTGAAGCCTAAGAAACACTCTGCCAATGGGATAACAAGTCATTGAAGACATATGTGGATGGAGCTGAATCATTAGCTTCTCCAAAGTCTTTAGAATCTTCTCAACAAATTCGGACAACTGGTGCATAATCTATTTTTGCCTCAAGTGTCTGTGAGAATCTCTTTCTTTTTTCTCCATGTACGACGAGTACATTTCTATTAAAAATAATTATGTTAGAAATACTGTTAATATGTTAAATATTAAATGTACACGTGTATTTTAATAAATATTCGAAGTCAAGGATAAATATGACTTCCAATACACATTGCTATGCAAATACAATAAAACAGTGAGAGAAATCACCAAAAACGTTTAGCTCAACAAATAATGCAATTTCATCGATTTTTTAAGTTAATATGTAATTATCTGGTTAAAAAAAAAGAGTTGGTATGCAATTACTGTAATTCCATTATACCCAAAACCGTGGGTATTATTATCAAGTTTTTAGCTAGTTGAAGTGTTCATATAATGCAAATTAATTTTGTAAAATGTTTCTATTTTATTTACCTGAAAAATATTTTTTTAATTCTATATTATTATCTATTTTAACTAAATTGTGGATCATGTTTTGGCATGGAAATCAAGGTTACTTTATAAATAACTCGTAAATGATCTCTATATGTTGTAATTTATAATATAGATATGCAGAGTAAATATTTTTGCTATCTCGGTTATCAACTTATCATGCCAACCAAAAAAAAAAAAATGGAGAAGAGCAAGCTCAGGGTATAGAATGAACTCGGCAGCACCGAATCATTTCCTTTGTTCATTACGGGGTGGTTCTGAGTCACTGAGCTCGCGCTCGCCGGTTCTCCGCCCCTTCGAAATCTGAAGACAAAGATCACTCATAGTAGCTCTCTGAACTTCGATCACACCGAGAGAACGAAACTACTTCCTCTTCTCCTTCCTTCGTTCTCCATCGCTGTGTGATTCGGGCTTTCTTCGTCTTCTTCGGCCACCTTCCTTTCACAGCAGGATTTCCCTTGCATCGGCCCAATCCCTAGCCGCCAGTGTTCCTTCACCGCTTCTCGGTCTAGCTTATACTAGCATAAAGGATTCGGGTATTGATCAATCCTCTACAGGTATGCAATTGGTTTCCTATGTGTTTATACATGGGTGTGTTTTCTTAATTTTTAGTGTTAAGATATAAGTAATTTTGCTATCCTGTATGGTTCTTGAGTGGACCGGGAACTAGGAGGGGTTCAAAGCGAGGAGTAAAAGGCGTTATTGAATTTTGGATCTTGGATTAAGCCATTGTAGGTTCGATGATATGCTGAATTGGGGCGCTTCTATAATTCCGATCGATAAATGCTAAGTGACATGGACGTTTTAGACCAAAAAAATTGTTTATTTTTCGTTTTTAGTCTTTAAAAGTTGAACCTCAACGGCTAATTGGTTTCTGAATTAATGGTATGACTTTCCGGGTACTGGAATGTGCCCCTGAAAATATCATGATGTCTGGATAGGTGATCAAATTTTATTAGTACTGGATGAAAAAATGTTAACAAGAGAAACAAAGCTATGAGGAAAAGGAATCGAGAGATTGGTATTAACTGATCAGCTGAACACGTCAGATGTTGGGAAAATTGGAATGTCTGAAAGAAGTGGTGGCTACATGAATTTATCCTCGAAATTTTTGGCTTTATTTTCCAACTACAAACGACAAATAATTGCTAGGAGTGCCTTAGAACCTTGCCTTACTGTTATAACCCCAGTGATTAGTTGGCAAAAAAATTCCAGAGTAGTGGATGAAACAAACTTCTACAAGAAACGCCAAAAAGCGTACTCCAAATATATCTTAGCTGTGGTAAAATGAAGAAATGAGTAGCTAATGATCTCAGAGTTTCAAAAGTGCAGGACGCAGACATTAGGGAGAGTGCTGTACGAGGTTTATAAGCTTGCGGCTTTTTGGAGGTATTGATTCTGTCAAGGACTCCACCTCAGAAGAATCCTGGACTTACTAAATTGACCTTCTAGGAAATCTAGTTTAGGAACCGGAAATGACATTTAGGGAAGTAAGCGCTAGCAGAATCTTAAGCACAACTCCTTCCATCGTTTAAAAGTGAGCTCTGCAGAATCAATAGTATTAAGAAGGGCTCCAATTCTAAACTTTCTCAATTAGTAAGATATTGATCTTTATGAAAATTCTAATAATTGTTTTAATACTGCAAGATCAAATCTATAAATAAGGTATGATGTTCAAGTGATATTAAAATGGAAAAAGCAAAAAAAAAAAAAAATCACAGTTTGCTATTCCTTCCATCCTTTGAAATGAGTGCCATGGACTAGAATCCATTGCATCAAACACAACCACGAAATTTGCAAACTGAAAGTTATGCTAGGCTGATCACACCCTTTCACCTGCATTTTTTCAAGAAAGTCAATAAATATTTTGATTCACTTAATTAGTTTTGTTTGAAATCTGAAACTTGTGAGCAATATAATATCTCATCTGTGTTTCATGGATCCTTCTTTCTCCTCCTCCTCCTCCTCCGCTTCCTTCTTCTCATTCCTCCTTCTCCTTCTCCTTCTAAAAAAATTGAAATCTTCTTCTCGTTTTATATGCATGAATAAATCATTTTCAGACTTGGTTATGTTAATATATTTTTATGCTGGCAATGCTTTTTTGCCCTTACAAATATATTGTTTAACATCCATTTTATGATAGGTGGTTTTGGAATTGAAGGTTTATTGAGCAGATCTGATCATAGAGGTAGTATCTTATGTTATTGAATATTTTATCTGTTTGTGCTATCAATCCTTGCTGCTTCATTTGGAAGTCTAACAATCCTTTCACTCACCAGTAGTTTAGTGATAATATAGTATTTTTCATTGTTGCGGATTCCCTCTATTCTAAATTAAGAAATAGAATTTTGTGAATTTGTTAGACAACAAAAGAACCCAATAGGCTTGCAGGTCAGATAAACAAAATGACTGTCTTGCAAA
>JANTPZ010091436.1:0-25794 GCA_025593235.1 Vachellia pachyceras
CAACGTTATTTTCTGTTTTCATACATTTTCCGTATTCATACAAGTTCGAACTTAAAGATCATACACATTTTAGTTAAAACACATGTATCATTCTATCGGAATTAATCATGTTTGAGAAAATGTAGGGCATTGAGTATGGACATATCTTCTAAGGGGAATTGAGACCTCAGTTAGCAATATGCATATTTGGGAATAATTTTTTTCAACACTGTATACAAGTCAAGATAAAAGTATTTTGAAATCCGTAAAAAATGTATTGAAATCCATAAAAAGCATCTTAAAATCTGTAAAAACGTTTCGAAATTTGTAAAACCATTTTGAAATCTGTAACTTTTTTTCCAAACGGATTCCTGAACGTAATATTGTGAGAGATTGATTTTTTTTATAAAGGACAGCATAACTAATCAAAATAGAGTTCTTACACCGTGAGGGGATGAAATCCCAAGATCACTGGAGCACAACGCCTTCAAATGAGACGGGCAAATATCATAAACTATAATTACCGATATGGCCTCTTTCGCTATAGCATCAGCGACCATATTTTGTCCCCTTGGCACATACTGCACAACTACCTCCCAATCCATGTCCAAAAGAGACTGAATTTCACAGAACATCAGACTTGCAGTGGTAGGACGATTATTTGCATCAATCATTTCGACCAACAATTTTGCATCCAATTCAATGACCACGTTCTTTTAAAGCCATGTTCGAAAGCTCACTGGAGGCTATTATAGTTTGCCCATTCTTCAGCTTCATGAGGATTGCATTGACCCAAGCACTTAGTAGATCCTACGATCCATGTCCCCATATCATTTTCATTTGGTTCAGTCAACGTCGGCAAGATTTTATACTTGAGTGCTGGAACACTACTCAGTGACAAACTAGACCAGTATTTTGAAGAAGCCCACCTTGGAAGTGGGCCCAAGTTGACGTCGATCGCTTGTTTTGGGTATAGAGAAGGCGAGGAGTTTCTGGGTTTAACACCAGCAGGCTCAATGGGGATACGGTATGCCACGTAGTTAGAAACTTGAAGGTGAGGTAGGTTTGATTCCATTTGCCGTTGTAAAGTTTTTTTCTTTAGTAGGCGATCTCGTAAATTCCTTGTAAGTGCTCAAAGAGCTCTGGGGCCGTGCTTTGCCCTTGGTGGGGGATCGGTGCCGAACTCACCTAAACTTGTTTGTATAAAAAAAATTTCCTCGTGAGGATCGTAATATTTTATTGTAAAATATTAGTTGATTTTCCTTCTATTTTTTTTATCTATATATTAGTTTGATCAGTTTGCAAAACATCTCGTAAAAAAAAATTGGCCCATGTTGAGAATATAGTTATGATCGATATTTAAAACTAGAACGTGAATGCGGGTAAATAATATATCAATAAATAACATTTCGATTGGACTAATGAATATGAATAATTAGAATATATAATCAAAAGACACTTCAAAATTATAGAGAGTATTCATTAGCAAATTGTTAAGATGGGAGGGTTTTATTGCATTATTATTAACAGCGGCAGGAGACACTTGATTAACTAAATTAATTATCTTGGATCCATCTAGAGATTAAGCCTTATTTATATTTCTAATAACGATAAATATAATGTTTATCATCATCATCATCATCATCATCAATAAACATTATATGCAGCAAGTTCCTATATTATCCTCGGCGTCAACGGGGTGGATGTATTACGATCTTGTCTATTTACATTTTTTTCCTCCCTATCTCGGCTTCCTCCTCTTTTAGTGAATATTTTAATTCTATGGCTACAGCAGAATAGTTTTCACTTTTCATCATTGAGGTCATATATGACCAAGCATCTATTTCATCATTTTGTTACTTCTACCATCTTTGGCTTAAAAAAATTAGATGAGCTGGCTTCTAGAGTTCATGGGTTAGAGCATGTCTCCAACTTCAAAGAGTGTTTGTAGAGATACTTACAAATTTTCCATCAACAAGATCTTTATATTGCAGTGAAATTTGAATTCATGATTTTATGGGTTGTGAATCAATTCCTTATCAACGGAATTAATCTTTGTTGGCTATTTTTATACCATCTTAACATTCACTCGGCCATATGCATTTGAAACTTTTAATTTCAAGACCCCATTAAAAATTAGTGAAGACCATGCACACTTTTATCGGTTTATGACCAAAAGAATCAAACAAGTTTTGTTGATAGTAGCGATTTAGGGCTTATTTGAGAACTTTGTTCCCCCAACGTAAGTCGAGACGAAATCATCTTAAAATCTATAAAAACCATCTCGAAAACTATAAAAACCATTTTGAAATCCGCAAAACCATATAGAAATCTGTAATCTCCTTTCTCCCAACGGAGTTTCCAAACACACATTAGCCAGTTGTTGATCTCACTGATTGGCCTCTTGTTGATTATCGTTGTATCATGGATGGGGATAACTTGAACGTGCCTAATGCAAATAACGGTAATGGAAATGAAGTTGCGGAAATTCTAAAACTTCAATTAAACTTAAAATTTCCTAATTAATTCTACAAAAATGGTTCAAGCGTTCTTGTTTCAATGCTTAAACAGTCTTGTACCTGTGAACAAATACCAGAAAAAGACTTTCCTTTGATCAATTGATACATCGCATTATTTTCCCAAGACAATTTTGTTTCCCAGTTCAGCAACATAGGCTATACAACAATAAAACATTATCCTATATTAGCCGGTCGGCTATATCAAAGGTCATATAATGTCATTGAATGCACTCAAAAAAAAAATCTTTTGATAAATTTTAGAGTTTCAATGTAAATATGTGAGAAGAGTTTTACATTAACTTACATGTAATGTAATTGAGAATCGCTTCCCAAACATACACATTGCTGGCAGCATAATTATTGCAGGCCTCATGTATAAAACAAGAAGCACGAACTGGAGCATTGTTATTGCAGGCCTCATGTACGATGGAAGCAGGCCTGCTTATTTGAAACCGAAGGGAAACAAACTCGATGGGTACTCAAAAGCAAAGCCACACATGTTGTAAATCACTGAATCATTTTAGAATTTATGTGTTGCCCACAACAGCACACAGACAAGAACACACAAACGAATGAAGAGAGATACACGGCAGACAGCGGATATGATTCGATTCAGGAAGATGGGCGGCGGGACGGTGGTCCAGTCTGCCGGGCAGACGTCGCTGTGGCCGGCAAGGTAAGAGAACAAAGAACTGAGAGGAAAGTAACAAGGAATTAAACGTGGATCATAGAGAGGCAAAAGAAAGGCATATGACAAATAAAGAAACTGCCTAGCTAGCTCAAGGCTCAACTAACAACATACGAATACACCTAACTTCCTTGGATAACGTAGCCCAGGAACCCATCAGCATCGGTAACATTTAGGAACGTGGTAGAGAAGTACTTTTAAACAAGCCGATGTAAATATGTAGAGGAAATTATTTCATTTTGAAAAAAAAATACTGTTGAACGTGTGTTTGACTTTTGGAAACGTTGTTCCAAACAAGCCCATTGATTACTTTCTCCGCTCTATTTTATAAATCATCTCCCTATTTCACTATAACTAAGAAGATATACTTACGTTGTTAACTTTGTTTGAAAATAAAATATTTTTTAACTTAACTCGTAATATTATTTTTTTGTAAAATTTTTAGGTGAACTGATTATGGATTCTAATAAGAGGCTCGTCAAGTTATACCTCCAGACTCTAATAATCCTTAAAAAGGTATTTACAAAACATCTATCATAAGGTACTAGCTCATATAAGTTAAATTTAAACTTTTTAACCGGCTAACTCATAATATTTAATTAATAAGAGTATAGGAGAAACTACATGGACCCTTGAGATAATCTTATCTTAATAAATTATAAAGGCCTAATATTCCAAGAAAAATTTTTTATTACCTTTTAACTTATATTATGAAACAAAAATTTTGTTTGAAGAGACTCAAGCCAGTAATTAGGAATAGTGTATATATAGACACGTATACATAAACGTATGACATCATTGAAGGAGATGAACAAGGTACAGGAAACCGGACAAGGTAATGGGTTAAGGGTCAGTGGGTCAGACCGGAGTCAAACCGGGGGTCAGACCAGTGAGGAATAAAAAAATTAAAAAAATAAATCTTATCACGCATTGACACGATGAAATTATCTAAAATTGAAAATTCCAAAAACTAAGCAGTAAATTCTATTATTAATAAAGTAACAATTATTAAACTAATCATATACTTTGATGTTATATATTCTCCGACATTATTTATAATTTTGAAATATTCATCCTAACAAAATATTAAAATATATATATGATAAGGGGTTCTTATTTTATTTTTTAACCTTCAAATTTGAAATTTTAAAATAATTCATCATTTTTAAAACTAATTAAAAAGAAGATGAGTATATGCTAACGTGACAATGGGTCCATGTGAGAAGAAATTCTGTTTTTTATTTTTTTAAAATTTCAAATTAACAATTATTATTTTGTTTTTTAAAGAAAAATTAAAAAAATGCCAAACCGGTCAACCCACTAACCCGGTCGGGTTGGCCGAGTTAATCCCGATTCACACTGGGTCAGACCGGGTTGACCGGTTTGAACCCAAACCGGAGTTGAACAGCTAACCGGACTGGACTGGAGGCCAGTTCGCCGGTTTCCGGTCCGAACCGACCGGTTCGGTTTCATGAACAATGGAGATGAACGTGGTGGCACTTAATGAAAACAATATTAAAAGAAAGACTAAAATTAAAACAACCCCTTTTCCTAATGAAATGATGTACGTAATTAAGAAAACAAGAGTAAGGGATAAGAGTAAGAAAACAAGAGTAATTTCATCCAGACAAGAGTAAGTGAAAAATTCCAAAATTACATAAATGAATCTAAATTATCCAAATAAAATAATAAAAAGAATATGATAGAAATTTATATATAAGACATAAGTATAACTATATCTTCCAATTATATATAACATAGTTTTATGTATGTAATATAAATGAAATTTTATTTTTAAAATATGTAAACAATCATGTTTATATATATAAAAGCATTGAGCTTGTTTGGATGTGAGGTTGAAAATAGTTTTTACAGATTTCGAGGTAAAACCTACGTTTTGGAAAATAGCTTTTACAGATTCCGAGGCAAAACCTAGGTTTTGAAAAGTGATTTATGTTTGGAAAGTTATTAGCTTTTACGGATTCCGAGGTAAAAAAGTGTGTAGGAATGAGAAAAGTAGGAAAGAGAAAACCTAGGTTTCAAACTGAGGTTCTGTAACCAAAATAGCTTTTGGGAAAAAATTTTTTGTTTGGACAAAACCTCGATTTTGAGGTAAAACCTAGATTTTAGATTGGGTTACCAAATAAGAGCTGAAATATGCTTTGATCTGACATTCTTATTTCCACCCACTGGATGGGTGGAATAATGAATTAATACATTTTATTCAGTAATGATTTTAAATAGGCAATGCATTATTACCTGCAACTAAAATAATAAAAATGGTAAGCCCAACTTGTAAAAATCAGACATGATTAACAACGGAGAAATTAAAATGCAGCAAACTCTTAACTGGATAAAATGCATACACTGTGGAAAACGAAAATCAAGCAATGGCATGAATAAAAAAGTTTAGAATTATAGTTGCCAAAAAACGGGAACAAAGAGAAAGTGCGCCAAACAATTAAAACGACATCATTGCTTTGGATTTCTTTGGGAGAAAGTTGAGTTTCTCTTTTTCTGAACTGCGAATGCTATCTAGCGAGAAAGGGGCAAGGCTTCGTCTGTCTCTGTGAACTTGGTACTTTTTGAAATTCCACCTCGTCTTCTTCCATTCGCATCCCAAAATCTTAGTAAAACCTTCGAAGAATCCAAGTCCTAAAACATGAGTCGAGGAAGTGGAGGTGGATACGACCGTCACATAACTATTTTCTCGCCTGAAGGTCGTCTCTTTCAAGTGGGTAAGTAAAAAGTGTATCCATGTTATATTCCCACCTTATTTTGATTTCTGCTGAACGTAAAGTGATCATTATTCTTTAATAATAAAAGTGGCCATTATTTGATAAGCCTGTATTCATGATCTTGTTGAAAATATTGGTTGTAATTATAAAATTATAGGCATTACGATTTGAAATCTCTTTCCATTACCTCAAGAATATGATTTGTTGAGTTGAGATTTCTGGTTTTAGTTCAAGGGGTGTTCAATTGTTAATTTATGGGTTTCCAAATGCAACTATAGAGTATGCTTTCAAGGCTGTTAAGTCTGCTGGCATCACGTCAATTGGCGTCCGGGGGAAGGATTCAATCTGTGTTGTTACCCAGAAAAAGGTTCCGGTGAGTGCATTTAGTTTGTCGTTCGTGTATTCTTTTTAGTAGTTGCGCGAGTTGCTTAAATTTAATATCTTGCTGCAGGACAAGCTCTTGGATCAGACTAGTGTCACGCATCTCTTTCCCATCACCGAGTACCTTGGTTTACTAGCGACTGGGCTGACAGGTTGGGAACTTTTCAAAGTCTATACTCTTAATAATGCTTGTTTGTTGCATACACTCTAGTGAATTATGGGTAGATGTTCTTCTAGACCATTTCCTCTGCAAAATTTCTTTGGAGTATACTTGGATGTGTGGTTGTGGGAGAGACATTAATGAGAGTGTCTGTTGTAAAAGTAAACTTGTAGAGAGATAACTTTAACATCAGTAAAGATATAAGTTGAATACATACTGTTGTGAATTCTGCAAATTCACTATTGTTTTATAATGTCTTTCCAGCTGATGCAAGGACATTGGTTCAGCAAGCAAGGAATGAAGCAGCTGAGTTTCGCTTTAATTATGGATATGAGATGCCCGTGGATGTATTAGCCAAGTGGTATGTCATTTATTTTTGAACAAGATATTCAGCGAGTATTGTTTGGGACTTATGGCTTTGTTTCATTTCTTCATCTTTAACTCATGCTAGTATATCTATGTGTGTGTTGAAAAATGTTAGCTAAACCTTTATTTTAGTAAGTGTCGGCTACATCATTATGATGCAGTATTCACGCATTCATGTGTTGTCCGATTCATTCAATGAAACATTATGCAGACATATATCCTCTACATTCCAAATGTGTAGTGTCCTAAAATCCACAGTTTCGCCCACATGCTTCTACAAACGAGGAACTCCTTGAAGACGCTATCTCTCTTGTGCAATTTCCTTGGCATACAAAATGTCATTTACACTTGTCCAATGAAGTACTTGGCATCTTATATGCTACAACATTGCAGAGAAAAAAAAATTATTTCTCCCTCTCCAAACTGATAATGAGACAATTCCTACTTAGTGGCTGTGTGCCAAATAAAATTACAAAATTAAAACTATTTTTTATAGGATGTGATTATCCCTAGCTCTGTTTTTCTTATGATGAGATTAATGCGTCATTCGAATTTTCATCCACTCACTAGGAATGTAATCCTAGTGATGTCCATGGCGTGTGAAATTAAAGGTTGCCATATGATTCTTTATTCAACAGTAGTAGAATTCATGAATTTCAGCTCTCTGGACTATTTCGTTTTGCTTAAAGCTTTTTTTGGAAAAGAATGTCAGAATAGTCTGTAGTAGTGTAATGTTTAATAAGGATGGAATTGTTGGTTGCAAGATTAAGTAATTTGGACACTGGAAATGAATTTATCTTTTGTGTGTGTGTGTGGGGGGGGTAATATTTTGATTAGGGCTGAACCACCAAAAAAATCGGGTTTAGAACTTCCCGAAAGAGAATCATACCGCGTACTTGCATATGCAGAACCAAAGTTAGTACTTGAATCAAGAGACATAAAAATCACTTCCAGAACCAGAAATACTTGAAAATTGACTATTATAAGAATAGTCGTTTAGATCAATTCTGACTTACTTGCTTTTCATTTGTTTTTGGATGCTATCTTATCTGCCTGTATAGCTATTCTTTTTCCTCCCCTAATGAAACTTTCATCTTTCATCCGTAAAGAGCAAGTAGAATACATTTCATCAACCTTGGAGCAGAGTGTGAGGCTGTTGGTTGAACCCAGGCTATGTCTATGATAATTCATTTTCATGATTTGTTCTTTGGTTTAAAAAATTCAAGAACCTTTTGGAAAAGAGAAGTTTGTTTGTTGATTCAATATACCTGTCTGGTGCTCTGGTTGATTTCTCTTATGCATTGGAGAACATTGTTAGTCCAAAGGCAGTTCTTGCACTTCTATATATACTTTGCTTTAGAATTTGTATTTAAGGATAGTTTGATCGGAATCACAATTTATTTATTTAATGATGTGAGGTTTTGAGGACAAGTCATTCCAACAGACTTGGAAGTTGGAACAAAGTGTTAAAGAATGAACAGTGGCCACATAGTTCTTACTCGCTTCCTTTGATGGATCACAGATTTCTTAATCTGTCTAATGAATCTTATCATAATATTACCCTAGGGCTACTCTGTACACATTTCTTGTATCATCTCCTGTTTCTAATCGTTGTTGAAACCTTTTGTTGCACAGGATTGCTGACAAGTCACAAGTCTATACTCAGCATGCTTACATGAGACCACTTGGTGTAGGTTTGTATTATTTCTTTCTGCCAAAAGTTTTGTTTTCTTTTTGGTTAAACATTAAATCATCTAATTATTCATGGTCAGTTTTTTATAATTTCATTTTCCATTATTGATTTTATATTCGCTTCCCGTCTTTTCCAATCTGTTGCCTCTGGAAGTTGCTATGGTCTTGGGAATTGATGAAGAATATGGACCTCGACTTTATAAATGCGACCCAGCTGGCCATTACTTTGGTCACAAGGTACATTTCCGATATCATATTGATGTTATTTAAACCATAAATTTATTGCCTTACCAAATTTCTTAAAAAATTCCAATGCATGGAAACCGCAATTATTTTTAAGCACAAGTTGGATTACTTAATTCTATTAGTTTTGAGCTTTTTAGTCTCTAGTTGATGAAAGGTCCCATTCTTTGTGATGTTATTCATTAACGGATGAATTGGATTAGATTGTTCGTCGATGAATTTGCTTGTGCAATGCATGCAATGAGGTAATTTTTTCATTTGGAACGCATGATGTCTTCAGGCTACAAGTGCTGGATTGAAAGATCAAGAGGCAATTAATTTCTTAGAGAAGAAGATGAAGAATGACCCTTCATTTACTTTCGAAGAGACAGTGCAGGTATGTAATTATGTATTATTACCTTTTCTTAGGACTTACCTGAGTCATGGAATGGCCCTTCCTTATTCTAATGGAACCATTTCTTACCACAGCTATCTGATACTGCAAACTTTGAGTTTTGCATGAGGTTTTAAATCTACTGTTTGGTAATTTTAAGATAATATCATCCTAATCGAAAGAGTTATTTTTAAAAAAGAAAAAAAGGAAAAGTAACTTTGATATCCCACTTGAGACCTGGCTTGTTGGTAGCATGAATCATTCAGATTTGGAAAAAGTGAACTTATAATTTCTACTATGGTTTCGCTGTCACCTCTCACAGACTGCTATATCTGCACTGCAATCAGTTCTTCAGGAGGATTTCAAGGCCACTGAGATCGAGGTACCAATTATCATTTCTCTTAAGTCTTAACATAATCATTTCCAGGAAATATGGATTTCCTTCTTTTCATTGGCGTCATGTGAGTAAAATATCTCATGCATTCTGCAGGTTGGGGTGGTGCAGAAGGAGAATCCCAAGTTCAGAGTTCTATCCACCGAGGAGATTGATGAACACTTGACTGCCATCAGTGAGCGTGATTGAGTTCTGAGCTATTGTATTGCGAGGTCTTGGGGAAAAAATTGTTGAATTGGATATGATGAGCATAATTGTTCAATTTGCATCACTTTAGCTTAGATTATCGAACATGCCAATTCTAAATTCTCATCCATGATTTTCTCTTTAATGACTGAATTGATATTTGCCAATTCTCGTTGACAACTTTATCAACATTCTTCTGCCTCAACCAGAAGGTATCATAGTCTTACTAGTCCTAGGAGTGAGCTATATTACTGCTTTTGAGAGTTTTTATTTTATACACACAGATTTATTAGGTTCTTACATATTTCAAAAGAAAAAAAAAATTGAAATCTGACGGTAAGCATTTACTCAAGTACTATGAAGTTGATTAGATTTAATATTAAACTAAATAATATTTCTGAAAATTTATATTTTTGAAAATGAAGTTTAAAATAAGATTTATTAGCCTTCATAAGTTACTTTAAAAATATGTACAATAAAACTGTTCACATGATTTAATATTGGGTGAGTGTGGACAAGTTAAATGTCAACCTAACCCGCTGGCTGTGATGGGTCAACCCACAATCCATGGGTGGACGTTATTTTCCCGTGCTAGTGCCTAATTAATTCTCACTAATTTTTCTCAAGAATTAATGAATAGCAAGATCCACTTCCATATTACATTTGTTAATATAAGAAACAATTAAATTTTATGAGGTGATTGAAAAAGTTAAATAAATCATTTAATTATGACATATATTGTGAAATTTTCATGTGTATAATTAGATTATATATTTATATTGGTTTATAAGTGAGGTAAATTAATTTGAAAAAAATAATAAATAATACCTCTGTTCCTTAATATAAAAGTTAATATACTTTTTGGAATGATGAAAAAGCTAAATAAATCACTTAATTATTATATACATTTTGAAATATTTATATATAATGTTAGATTATATACGAATTTATATATCAGACAAATTATTTAAGAAAAATGATACACAGATTTATCAATTTACTTCATTAATATATTAAAAAATAATTGATTTTTATATTAAGAAATGATGGTATTACATTAATTAAATGATTTCCTTCATCTTTAAAAATATCGACCAAGTAAGATTATGGAGTAGTAGTGGCATATTGATTTGGCTCAAAATACAAAAACAAATCGGACGTCCCCGAAGGCTAACTGCGTATGGCACCCGACACCTAGTAATGAGTTCACAGTGAAGTCTGCGTATCAAATGATCCCAATGGATGACGGGAATGAGGAGAATCTAATCTTGGATCTAGCTTGGAGGTTGTCCGAACCTTCCTTTGGCTGGTTTTGCGAAACAGTCTACTTACTAACGTGGAGCGAGCTCGACGCCACATGACGGCTGGAGATCACTGTGAGAGATGCAGATCTAGCCCTGAGGACCTAGACCATGCCCTCCTGAAATGTCCTTACGCCTCTTCCTGTTGGAACCTAATCATTCCTCGAAGCAGACAAGGCGGGTTTTATGAACCAGCCTTCACACAATGGATTACTGCTCACCTTCATTCCAATGGCCGGAGCTCAACATGCATGGTGCACGACTTTTGGCCTTGTATGCTGGAAACTATGGGAAGCCCCCAATCGTTATCTCTTTTGTAATGAACTAGTCCCTGCTCACCGCCTTGTGAATGAAGTCCTAGCTTTAAGTGTCCATACCACCAAAGCTCTGGAACTTCATACAAGCGCTAGACTAAGTTAGTCGTTATCATTTCAGTTCCATACAACGGTGGCCCACGTTTTAAAATCTGTTATCAATGTGTGCCATTGTGGACTGTATTACAGGGATAATACAATCATGGTGACTGCAATTACTACACGTTGAATCGGAGATTACACTGTTGCACAAACAAATTATACTAATGAAAATTATAGTGTTAGTCATGCATCCACAAAGATGCCATTAGGAACTGACCATGTCTCTCAGATTAACCGGAGCCCCTGCCACGTGGCTGGAGACAAAATCAACACTTAGAGACTCTCCATTTCATATATTCAGAGACTTTTGGGAAGTGGCCCATTGGGGATTTGGCATTTGGGGTCAGCTTTCTATTGAAGAGACAGGTGAGTGAATTTTTCTTCTTTGTCGGTTCCCTTCCCAGGTCTTGATCAGCTGAAAGACATCAGAAAATTGTATTGTCATTTTTTTATTAGGGAAAATCATTATAAAGTTACAAGAAATGAATATAATCATTAACAAGTCTCAGAACAACAAGTGAACAGTATGAACCTATTGTCATTTGCCGCACCATGATTTGTCATTGTGTGCTTCTAACTTGTCGTGGGATTATTTGTTGATTACATTACTTTCTTTGAATCTTAGTGATTTTCCCTTTAAATTCTACTACCAATATTGGGGTGTTTTAATATCAAAGAAAGATGATGCATGTTTTCTGGTGGATTTAGAGCGAGTTATTGGGTTTAGGAGGCCATTCTAAGGTTGACAATCTTATTTAATTCGTGTTGGGGAAGTAACAACTTGAGTATTGGTGTCTTTTTAATATGTGGCCCTGATCCCTTTACACTTCTAGTCGGAAGCTTGAAAACTATGGAACTTTATATTGCCACTGGCCTAAGAATGTTTTGGACCATATGGAATCCCGGGTGTGATGGTCCCCATTTTATTATTTTATTTTATTTTCTTAACTACTTTAAATATTAACATTTCATGGTTAAACTTTGTAGGGAAACTTTCTTGTTGACAGCGTGTTTGGTGGTAGAGATAGCATAAGGTTGAAAGGATCTGAGATTACTGCTGAAATTAAATATCTCTTAAATTTGCTGACACACTGTTGGCATTTTTCAAAGAAGCCACTACCTTTGTCTTTGGAAGTAACTGGCTACACTGACGAGAATGTTCTCCTTCAAGAGCCTAAAGCGGGAGTAAGTGCTCTATTTTTTTTCCAGGGTAATCTTTACCAATTATGTTACTGATTTCATTGTCTACTATATTTGGATTCAGAAGACTATACTTGTCTAAATTTTCTGGTTATTTTGATGCAGATTTTGAAGCCAGCATTTACAGTAATTGCGATCATAAGACAAGATGTTTTCTCTTGTTGATTCATGGTACACATAGTATCAAGGATACTCTAACAGCTGCTACGGGAGCTGTGGTACCGTTTCATCACACTGTAGTGCATGAGGATGGTGTTAAAGATTTGATCTTAGCTTACGCACATTGTGGAATGGTTGCAGCCGCTCGGTGGATCGAAAAGCTCGTCATCCTCATCTTATTGAAGCACTTGGCAAAAACCCTGACTATGAAGTTAAGGTAAAATATCATTTCCCTTGTAACCACATTGGCTCTATTTGATTACCAAGGGCTAATGTTGCAGACGGTCTTCTTGTTCTCTTTGCCTTATCCAGTGATCAGTTGTGGGTAACTAGTGCTTGTGAAGATGTTGTAGATTATAGTCATGATTAGTTTGAATTTGCCAATCACATGAGAGAACTGATGATGATGCAGTCTAACTAAAAGGGTCATTTTATTTGAAGTTGAAATTGTTTTGGAGTGTATATACCCTCACTCACACACACACGCACACACACAATATGCCATGCCTTGTGTAGGACTATGTTTTCTGAAGGTCTTGTTCGTAGATTGTAGGCCATTCTTTGGATTGGGCGGAGGCACAGCAGCACTTCTAACATTTTAAGAGAGCAAAAGGAATTATCAGAGACTTCATGTGTTACATTTGCTCCAAGTTTGTCTTAATATACTGAATACATTGAAGTTATATTCCTTGATTCATAAATGATTCTGCTTATACTCAAATTATATGGATACTTAAGTCAATACCCTGAATCATTTGGGACTTCATTGGTTTATAGTACTTTATAATTGTAAAAGTGAGTATCAGTTCATTTCTCGGTGTTTACAGCATGTTGCTCTTGCAGATGCTTGTATAACGTGGGAGTTGGCAGAGTTAGGCAATGATTTTATTACTTTTTGAAGGATTTCGGGCGTACCTGTAAACCAAATGAGTAATGCTTCCACAAATACCCACGCGTGTTGAGGATCACAAGGGTGAATTCAAAATGCAATACACAGCAAATACACACGGAGAGAAGGAGAGAAAGGGTTTCACTGTCAAAAGGAGAGGGAGTTTCTATGCGTATGTGAATTTGTCGTGCAATTGAGGGGAAAACACCCTTTTAACAATAGTATAATTTTGAATAATTCAACTGCCCACTTGATAAAACTGTTTCTGGTGGATTTCAAATTCAACCTTTTTGGGAAAATAACAATTTACTTCTCTCAACAATTCTTATTCATGCATCCGTCCCAACATATGGATATTGGGTCTAATCTATTAAGGGTGGCCTATATTCCAACACTTCTGTAATAAATGGAGCTGATTTGTGCCTACATTCTCCGCTGCTTCGGTAAATGACTTGCGTGCTGAGGTCACTTTTTAAATTATGTTTTATTTGTGCGGTTTTATATGAGATTATCGTATGGAATTCATTAGTCCAGTTTGCAGATGACAGCATTAGCATGGATAAATTACTTGGGGAATCAAATTGAGCGGGCAAGAATCCTCAGTACCTTTTACCGTTCTGCCTCAGCATTGGGTTCACGCCTTCCATCCATTGCCACTGCCAGAGCAACAGTTCTGGTGCTAGCGCAATTTTACGACCAGCTTCAAATGGCACCCTGTTATGTTTTTCTTCTTCTTGTGATATGAATTGATCATTTTCATACAAACCAGTTGTTAATCAAACAATGAATTATCACCTAAAGATGGACTCAATAAACTTTCCCTCTGAAAAAACAGAAGCTTTTTAACGTCTTCATTTTCTTCAATATAGAAGTACAACCACCAACAAAGGTTAGTTCAGTTGTTAAGAGTTTGGTTTGTAACCTACAAGGCTGGTTGATGTGAGTTAAAGTACTAGATTTTATCCATGAGCGTGATTTAGGTTTGTTTGGCCTGGTTGTATCAAAAGTTTACTCCATCATCCTTATTGACTTGTATGCTTGAGCAACTATAGGTTGTGATGAGGAGGGCTCATCGTATGGCTCAGGCAGCATGTAGACGTACTGTCCTTGTCCTCTCATCTTTGTCATATATGGGTCTCCGTTGCTGTGTCATGGTCAATGCACACTCAAACTGTACAGAAGAGGTGACGTGTTCAGCCTTTGCCATAGAAGAAAGTTCTAAGCCACTTTTATCTTCCAGGTAGATCGTGCATGGGGCTGCAGTTCAAAATATAGACTTGCCTATATCTTCTTTACCTTTAGGTAAAATGAGTCCAGATACTAAGGTTGATGCTGATAATGACAGTGATGAGGATCATCACAGACTTTGGAATTCAATGAATGAAGCGGAGTTATGGCAGCGACTTAAGCATGAGTTGTGTGACAGAACTGAAGGAGATGAGGCTGATGTGACCAACAAAATAAAGGAGGAGGAGGAGGAAGTGGCAACCGTGGGGGAGGAAACTAATAGCCAAAACTTGAGTTTGGCTCCAAAAGTGAATGAAGTTCACAGATTCTTCCCCCCAGGGAGGATAATGCACATTGTTACGTTAAACTCTCGTCCACTAAAGTGTGAAGAAGATGAAGCTAGCCTCACAACCTCCTCTTCTAGTTCAGAAAACAGCCAGCCAGATGATAATGAGACCCAGATTGGGATTTTCCTAACTTCAAGATGTTTATACAGTAAAGTAAATCACTTTTCAAAACCTAGGTTTTGTGTCGAAATCTGTAAAAACTATTTTCCAAAATCTATTCTCCAAAACCTAGGTTTTATCTCAGAATCTGTAAAAGTTATTTTCAAAATAGCTTCCAAACAAGCCCTAAAACTTTCACAGACCATGATAAGTGATCACTTCATGCCAGTTTATACAAGGAAGATCGAAAGTCTAATTAAAGAACTTGAGCTGGAAGAGGATCATAGCACTCCAGAGGTAGTCTTGTAGGTGGTAAATTCACAGCATTAATATTAGGTTTAATTCGTTTGCTGAGGTTGGGTGTTTTTTTTTTCAATCCCAATAATTTTGGAACTAACTCTGACAGAAGTAGCTAGCTTGAGTTTCTCTGAACTTTCAATCTTGTAACTATGCTAGAAGTAGGGATTTTTGGAGGCTGGTCAGGGAAGAGTAATTGTAAATGGTTCAGGTTCTGTAAAGAAACTGACTGGAAAAGAAGTAAACTAAGAAGATGATGATTCATTCTTACCTGAAAGAAATTATTTGCTGTATCATTGATATTATAATTGCATGTTTGACTGATTACCTTCATGATGTCCTCCATGAATGATTTGTTCATTGTTCATTCTGGGAATCGTTGTGTAGGACTTTGAAATTGTTCTGGTTTTTGTCATCATCATTATGAGGTTGGTGCAACTTAGGTCATGCTCTTGCATGATTGAGTTTGTTAACAGATTCATAATTATTAAACTTTGGAAATGGACCTAGATGAACTGTTCTGTTCTGTGCTGCTGCTGTACCTTCAAAGTTTTGCGGGGACCCATGCTTCTGAAGGAAGATTCTCCCAAGTAGTTGTGACCGCACTCTACTTGTGTGGCTGTTTGAGCAATCAAATTGATTTCTTGATGGAAATCTCTTGATAATGATGGCAATTTAACAGAAAACTACAATCAGACCCAACCCATGTTCATTCCGAGAAAAAATTTATTTAATGAGCACTTAACAATAATGAGGGAAATCGGTAAAAAAATTCATGTTTGAAAATTTATTGGCCAAAGGATGTGATATGTTTTCATGACAGAAGATTTCAAATATAGAAAGCATCAGTGCTCAAATTATCGTCCTTCGCACCAATAAAATTTTCACTGATTTTCCCTAAATTTCATCATTGAAAGTAATTAATTATCCATGGCGGTTGTTGAAGGATCACATCTCAGTCAAGATTTGTTTTTGGAAGGAGAATTAGATGTGAATAAAGAAGGGAAGCAGGGTATTGGGCAAAGATATTCAAGTGGCTGCAGAAGATTATTGTAACATTACTACTCCTATTGTCATTACGTAGGACCTTACTGAGAAGTCAATGTTAATCCTAAATATAAAACATTTTTACGATGAAAAGTTATCATTAGATGTTCTTCACTTGTTATTTAACTTTTACACAAGTATAAATCTCTCTCTCTATATATATATATATATTCTGTTTTTGCTAGTAATTTGTGTCTGAAATCATGAGTTCACTATTTTTTATTTATTATTCTTACTCTGTGACCTTCTAATTAACCAGTTTAGTGTCATAAAAACAAACAATTCACTGTTGAGTATGGCATCAATTTCAAGCTGCTATAACGTCAAACTGTAATCTGAAACAGAAAATTCAAACACAAGCGAAGCACCATATATTATATATATACTACATAACACTCTTCACGTAATCACATTGTATAATTCAACTCTCTCCTTAAGCTTCAACAAAGTATCATAATCGCTTACATCTGAAAAGCCAGTTTTCTTCATAAAGATACTATCTTGCGTTAGAGATAGCACACACGTACCCTCAAGTAGTAGAATTCAGATGAAAGAAATATGTGTTTGTCTTTAGTAAATTTTATTTAACTTAATCCAAATCCGAAATTACATGAAATGAATAATCTTCCCAAATGAGGGTGAGTCTAGGCGTAATGGCGGTGAAGTTGATTATCGTTATAAATTTTAGAAATAATCTCTAAGGCTGCATAAATCTATTCTACAGTATAACTCATCTGATAGAAGCCTTGTGCATTGAGTCGCCATGGAATAAACAGAATAATCTTCCCAAATGAGAGGTATTAGAGGCACCAAATTTGGGTTCTCTCCATATGAAATAATCCTAAAAAAAAAAAAAGCACCGGACATGGGGTAACCAAAATGTTATCAAAGAAAACATTTGATGAGATGGCTTTAAATTAGAATGATTTCTTTTTCACTAAACATGTGTATCATCCTATTAGAAGTTATCTTGTTTAAGGCACTATTAATACTAAATCATTGAAAAGATCTTGCACATGATTTTATTTGATTGATTGGTGAGGAAGTTGACGTAACATTGATATAATGATATAACATAGAGAATAGCCTAATAACCAAGTAATTAATGGCAGATTTTTTTCAGTCCAGTGATAATGTTATAATAATAACAATAATAATAATGCCTATGGCAAGCTGTGTGGCCATGACTTAGGTTTGATTTAAAGGCTAATAAGATTGATTTTACATTTCGAAAACAATATCTCAACAACTTTCTGCCCTTACCAAACAAGTCTGCCTCCATTTATGCAGGTGGTTATTTTTTAGGCCACCGTTCAATTTATCTCATTTCAAGTATTTATTATTAGGCCCCAATCACAGTACTCGCTCACACACACACACCCATCAACAATTTCTTTTATAAAAATAAAAAATTGAATTCATCCATTTTTTTAATTTTACCAAAATTACCAAAAAAAATCTTCTATTTTAAACTTGAGCAAACATTTCCTTAAAATCAAGAATTATATATATATATATATATAATCAATAGAAATGAATTGGCAGGACAATAAAGAAGGAAATAAGTTTGATGGTACTATGTTGTATGGTGGACTTGGTAGTAGCTAGTGGTCAACATAAATAATAAACGAGAAGTAATTTAATTTGTGGCAGGAGACACTACCAAAAAAATGTTATTTAGTGACGGAAAATATTAGCGACCCTCATTTTAACAACGGAGAATAGCTATTTAACAACAGATTTTTCATCGTGAAATGACATTTTTTTGGTAGTGAAAAAATAAAACATCAACAAACTATTATTCCATATCGATCGGTTCTTAAATCTCCATCACACTTCACATAAAATTTTCTGTACTTTCACATGCTTATGAATGAAACCACATATTCATGTCTTAAATGCCATCCCCTATATCCCCACCACCACCACGTTCTTTTTCTTGCATAATTGAATTGGGTTCACATAAAAAAAAAAAAACTAGGATACAACACACACACACATAATTAAATTATTGCCCCCCAAAAAATGTGTGATTGAAGTTTTTTTTATCATAACTCACACAGCATCTATAAAAGTTTGAACTTCACGTACATTAGATGTGACAAATTTAACGGGAAATAGAAAAAATAGGAAGAAAAGACATTAACATATTTGATGTGGAAAATGACAATGGACCCATTTGGGAACGTAGTGGAGAAGTGCTTTAACATAAGTCAAGGTAAATATGTGAAGAAAATTATCTCATTTTACAAAAAAATAATGTTAAACGGACTTTTAAACCCTTAATAAATATTGACAAATAGGATCAATATATCATAATATATTGATAAATCGATAGACATTTTATTTATTAGATTACTTACCTGGGACTGCGTGGTAGTTTTTGCAAGAATTAATTAACACACGAAGTCTTGTTCTTGTGATCCTTATCGTATATGCTGGAAAAATGAATATGAAACTCCCATTATATATGGACCTTAAAAGCATATACCAAATGAAAACGTACGTGTGGAAAGTATACCATAATTAAAAATTAAAGAAAATTACATCGCCTTTTCCCTTTTGCTGTTACTGAATGAGATGGCTATTAATTAATTAAGCAGTAATTAACGTGATAAGTGAGGGACACGTAAGTCTTGATGATTATAAGTTGCCATCAATTTAATATTATTCTTTTAATGAAAATTTCATCAGCCATTATGTCATCCCACAGCAATCGTTTCAATCTATACAGAACATGTTAGGAAAATCATGGTTTCTAATTAAGTTGACCTAAAACACCAACCATTTTAACTTAATAACAATAAGATATGAGGAAGAAAAACAAATGTGTGTGTGTGTGATAAGTTCGATCATCCTTCTTAATTATTTCTTTTCGTTGAAAATTTGAGTCTGAAAGTGTTCATTATATCTAGGGTCTATGAACATAGCAAATTATTGTTGTAATTATATATTCAATGATTTACGCCATTAATATGCGCCAAGATGAGTTGTTTGTCATCTTTATAGGAGTCACAAACTTGTGATACCTACGTATTATTACATCATTTTAAAATAAATAAATTTTGAATTTAAAATTATTTTTTTAAAATAAATAAATTTTGAATTCAAAATTACTTTGTTTTAATTTACACACACCTGCTAGTAAAAAATGAAGTTATACTTGCGAAAAATTTTCGCAGGTAATTTCCTGAGAATTTGTTTTCCGCAAGTAACTTTCATGATTTGAAATCCATAGGTATTTTTTATGCGTATTTGAAAATTTATTTTTTTTTAAAAAAATGGATACTTGCGGATTTGAAATCCCTAGAAAAAAACGCCTGCAGAAAAAATCCGTAGGAAAAAAATAAAAAAATACCTGAAAATTTTTCTCTTGGGATTTATAGTCAAAATAGGAATAAAATATTTTTTTTGGTAGTAATCTCCTGAGGCAAAAACTACTTTTAAACTCAATTATGGCCATCCGTATTAATTAGCTTTTGGGCACGTGTTAGGTTGAGGATATATAAAAATTGATCATTAATTAATTTATTATAACAAACTCTGGTTGAAACACGCATGTCCTGACAACAAGTAATTAGTTTAATTGTGACTGAAATATTTCCTTAATTATGATCAATTTTTCATATTTATAATTGTAAAAAAATCGTCATTAGAATATATCTTAAACACGGATAATTAACATGCATGTCAACCAAGTACTTTCTAATAAAATAGTTCCCATGATAGTAATTTATTTATAATTATAAATAGTGAGACTTACCTATTTTATATGCATAGATCAAATACACATTAAAAAATCTATATAGGAAGAAAAATGTTAATAGATTATCATTTACCTAGTACTAGAAATTAATGGAAAGGAAAAATAAAATAATACTCTATTCGTTTGAACAAAATTAATGATTCAAACCCTGTAAAATAAATAAAGAAAATCTTGCTGGTAAAGTTAATTCAATTGGACTTGACCATATCTAAATTTAGCTCAATAATATTAGCATTATTAGATTATTAAATAATTGTTTATGTGTAGCTCTTCTTGTTCAAAACATAAGTTACATTCAATTATTGTCCATCAAAATTAATAAAGTATAATTAACTCATTAAATTTATCTTAAATCGAAAGAAATTGAAGATAATAAGCTTATTCAAATCTTTCCCACCCTGATATATCATTGTTCTCATTATTGAGCTTGTTTAAAACAACATTTCTAAAATGCAAACGTATGTTTAACATTGTTTTTTCGTAAAAAGAGATAATCTCCTCCACATATTTACCTCGGCTTACGTAAAAGTATTTCTCTACTACATTCCTGGACGAGTCCATTATGTGTATGTGTACCACTAATAAAACTGATTATTAATAATTTTCTAAGCAAATTATATTATCGGCCAAGAAGAACTGTGAGAAGTATAATATATTTTAGACCGGATGAAATATATGTAGTAAGAAAAATAAAGAAAGAAAGAGATGGAAAGGGAGAGAAGAAACCCATTAAATTAAACCTAAAAGTGGAAACCCAAGACCAACATGATGGCTATAAGTTGGCGTATTGTTATGAAATTAGGTTACACTTGGTCATGTGGACACACACATATACACACACATGTTCACATAGGTACCACAAATTTAACGATGCCATGTTTAAGCAAAGGAACATGTTCATTCGACTATTATGGTACGTCCAAACCTACAACTAGAGAAAACATACAAGCCAACAAAAGACGTACATACGTACGTGGTAGGAGGGGGAAGATTAAAACAACACATGCACGTTTTGTCGGTTCTTATAAGCTTTGTCCCCTTAATTATTTGTTTTGGCTCATTCATTAATTTTGAGAGACAAAGCCTTTTAATTTGTCAGTCTCTCTCCAGCAACTGATATGGATCCATGAGTGAAAATGCATCAATGTCTCATGAAAAGCGTGCCCCATTTTACTTCATCTTTGACCATTTGACTAATCTATAGACGTTAATAAAGCTAAATAAATTATTTTAAAGTATATATTATTTAAAATATTACTTTAAAGTATTTATATTCATTATTTTTTTAAACTAATTTACCTTATTTATAAATTGATATATGATTAATCTAATAATACATATAGATATTTCAAAATTATCAATTAGATTTTATAATTAAATAATTTATTTAGCTTTCTTAATCTCTTCAAATTGATCAACTGGGTTTTATATTAAGAAGCGAATAGAGTATAATTGTCATTATTCTTAATATTTCATCACACATTCATTTTTTAGGGATACACACACGTTCATATGCATTAAGCATAGTTTCATAACTATAATTTGACTGAGTAACCAGTGTTTGTTTTTATATATGTGAGTGTGATTAGATAGTCAACAAGACTTTTACTTTAATTTGTCACGTTAATTAAAATATAGATACATATATTATTAAGTTAATTATGTATAGAGGTAGACTTGTCCGTTCAAATTATCATGAATAATATATTAGCATGTTTGTTGAGGGCATATTTTTTATTAAAGACTTCAATTCTAGCACATAATTTCACTCTGACCGAGGGGAGAGTGCTGTTCATTCGGCTTGGTTAGATGCTTGATTTGATGAACAAGAAATTGCAAAATATTATGGAGATTTTATAGTTATGATTATTCGGGGACGTTAATTATCATGGACAAAAAAATTAATGTCTATCATGATTAAACCATAATTACATAAGCTATACTATTTTTAGTGACGTTATCAGTGTTTTAGTTAGTTAAACCCGATACCCCTAGGGGGTTGACTCTAGATTCAGTGGAAATGATTTTTGGAAGAGCTGCCTCGTGTTAGTTAAACCATATTTAAATTTGATTCATTCATATAATTATATAACAAATATGATGTTAAATAATTCAGAAAAAATATATTATTCAAATGTATATTTCATATTTAAGCACTGTCAACTTTAAACAACAACGTGAGAATTTTATTGATAGGTTATATCTAAATATACCTCTATCAACTTTTTTAAACTAGAAGATGTGCCTTAATGTGATTTTGTTGTATGCAGCGTATAAAAATTAGTGGATCTTTCAACTTCTCTGCAACGTTGTACTTATCCTGGTGGCAGCAATACCTGCAAATAAACAATTAATCCGAGTCCCATCCGAGGATACTGTCCTTAAGAGCTATTTCACGACTACCAGCAATTAAGTTGCGATATTTCCCAAAATTAAACGGATTCTTCCTGTAAGGATACAAGGATATACAACTAGCGGAAGATATAATAGAACTCAACAAGGTAGAGAACCAGATAAATAAAGAATAGTGCTTGAAAGCTTAAGAGCGTATGTTGAGAACTTCGGTGTCATGCCCTTTTATAGGCTGCGGATCATAATGACATCGAGCACACTTAAATACAATTAACTCGTCAATTGATGCACTTTAACACAATTAAATGGGTGGTTACATAATCATTAACACATTTAATGATAATTAAAAATACGACAGTTACAAATACTAAAGACTCCTAATTGTTATTAAAATGACGAATTAATTAGACGAATATTTCTTGTAAAGAGTGCCTAATACCGCTTTTAACCTACCGACGAATTAATTAGACGAATATTTCTCATAAAGAGTGCCTAATACCGCTTTTAACCTATACATAAAGGGGTAGGAAAAATGGCCGGATTTATCTCCAGTGACCCTTTGTCGTATGTTAACATACTTCTCTTAATCAATTTACTAATCCAAGATCATATTCACTTGGATCCTCACAATCCCAAATTATGTGGGAATCTTCCTTTGACACACCACACAATATTTACAACATGATGAACTTTTAAACCTAACTTAATACGATATTTGATCCCTTTGTTTTTATTTTGGTATTGTATAAGATTTGGTTGTCCTTCAATGAGGAGAACTATTCAAATTTTTATTAAATTATAAAGATTAAATGTTTTAAGTAAAATAAAATTTTAGAGACTAAAAGTTTATAGTTTGAAATTTGAAAGATCGAAAACAAAATATAATAGTAAATTTGATGACTACATGTTATATTAACACGTAAAAATAATGGAATATATGTGGGGGCTATTAGGGGTTGCGTAGGAAACACAGGAAAAACCATACCACCAAATTATGGAAGGCCTCCAAATTTCACCTTTAATTAATTTGTCATCCTTTTCTCTCTTGTTCACGTCACCTGTCTTATCATGCCAATGTAATACAAATAAGCTTGTCTCTTAATTAATTTGTGATATATGCATTCATTTTGGTCTTATGATACATCTATTATTAATCCAACATTTTTGCGTGATGTGTTTCTTCATCACCACTTGAATATTTGTTGTCTAACGTGGAATAATATGAATACACGCATGGATATAATAAACATAATAGCTACCTAGGTTCGCCAATAAAAAGCCTATCTAGTGAATTATTAGCCACTAAATGAATTATTCATCTCCCTTTCTAAAATTTTTTAAAAAATGAAAATGTGAATTTCATCACATTGAAAAAAATCATGATCATATGTCCAAAAAAAAAAGAGTTGGTTCCAAAAGATTATTAATATATTAAGTAATATAATGCGCCTCTTTTGAGAGCCAACATTTTTAATGACTATGTACATCATGACACTTCACTATGTTTTTTGTTGGTAAAAATCCTCTATATGTAACTCTTTTGATGAAGATCAACTTCTCAATGCAAGTATCTTTGTGATGATCATATAAATTTTAAAAGGAGAGTCTATTTTAAGAGATTAACTTATCAAGTGGGAAAATCTGTTATACTTGTAATCATATCTGTGATGCTCTCTTATATGAGATTTATAGGATGCTCAGGGTAAATTTGTTTATTTTCAAGCATTTTGATTCTCTAAAGCATATGTAGGTTACCACTAATCCAAAATCAGATGCTTAAAAACTAATGATGTGCTTGTTTGAGTACACCATTTCTCAAACGGTACACGTAAGCTGAGATAAAACCATCTCGAAATCCATAAAAATCGTCTTGAAATCCGTAAAACCATCTTGAAATCCACACCGTATAAAAATCTGTAAACTCCTTTTTCCTAACGGAATTCCCAAACACACCGTTGAATATGCTTATATAAGTGTGATTAATTAGATTATTATATAGGAGCATCTGAAGTTCTTTTCAAATGCACAAAGTGACAAACACACTACTCAAACTTCAATTCTTTTCTATTAGTGTTGTTTAAAACAGCATGTAATATTTAATTTTAGTGAAAATAATGAGTTAAACTCATCGACTTGCGGTCATAATAAGTTAGACATTACTTAGGAATTAATAAATTCCAATAATACGTTTAAATATTAAAAATTGCCATGTTGCTCATGAACACTTTTTTTTATTTAATAACACAGTATTAATGGTCCTCTTAATTCCTAGCCCCGCCCGTTTGTTGTCCCAAGAAAACAAATATTCGCATAAAACAAAGTAATTCGGATTAGGAAGAGTAAATGCAGCGACTTACACCCACCTCACATGATTATATTCACACGTGGCACCTCTCTATTGCTTAATTCATAGGTAATTAATTATGAAGTCAAAATATTAATAATGGTTCAATAAGGAAAATTTCCTCCGAAACAGCACATATTGGCTAAGAAAACCCTCGCAATTACCAATCACAAATAAATAATTAAATAATATTATGCTTAGCTGGCCATCCAATCATCAACGGCCAAAAATCCTCTTACAAAAAAAAATTGCTGACGTGGGCGACACCATTGCACAATCCTCCCCTCTTTAAAGCCTCAATCATTGGCCTTCTTTCCGTTACCAAAAATTTTCTCTCTCTAGACAATTGTGTTCTCTTCTCTGTTCTCCCCTGTTCATATTTAGTTTGAGTGCAGCAGGATTCTGTGGAGGAGTAACAAAAAGCAATCTCTTTGTTTGCTTATATAAAGATTCCTGTTTCTTTAAAGTTATCACCTTTGAGGAGAAAAAAACAATACTTTTGTTTCCTTTGAAGAGATTGAAGGATTCAAAAGGGCTGAGATTTTTGTCTGAAATGGTTTCCATGTCTGAGATTTTGTTTGCTGACCTGGAAAAAGTTGAGGAGGGAGAGTGGGAGAAGGAGAGATAAGAA
>JANTPZ010091437.1:0-16728 GCA_025593235.1 Vachellia pachyceras
TGGTGGTGAAGGTGTTTTATGAGTTACCATGAAGAAGCCCCACTCAACGCACGCCTTGACAAGCTGGGAGAGGGCATTGGCTTGGATTTGAGGGTCAGGAGAGATGAGGAGAGAGAAGTCGATGACAGGGATGGAAGCAGAGAGTTGGTCGTCGACTTCATCGTGGCGGTCGGCGAGGGAACAGTAGGCGGAAGGGATGGAGACAACGCCGTTGGATTCGGCGAAGTCTTTGATGCAGGAGATGTTGGGGGTGTGGCCATTTTGGGCCTGAGAAGAGGAGATAGTAGCTGCAGAAGCCATGGATGAGAAGTACGCGGAGGCAAGTGGATTCTGCGGAGTAAGAAGCCAAAGGCAGGGGTATAAATAGGTGCAAGAAAAGACAGGTCATGTGGAATTGGATTAAATAATTAAAAAAGTGGCAGGTCGAGGTTGGTCTGGTTTTTCTGGTCCAAACACGAAAGGAAAAAATAAGGCTGTTCATGACAGTGTGAATATTAGAAGAGTTTTAAGATTTTTTTTCCGCATTTCTTCCTATTATTTTTTGTCTCGTTCCACGGCTGCACACTCGCCGTTGACGATAATACTTGTAGAGGGGAACTAGCCGGCCGGGAAGATCAGCAGGAAAAGGTAGAAGGACTATCGTACACAGCATCAAATACAAGAAGTCAGATGCTTGTCGACATGAATTAAGCTTGTTCCTGAACATTATTTTCCGTGTACTTCTCGCTCTCGCAGACTGCAAAAGCTTATATTTACTCTATTTATTGCAGGTAATTAATGGTTTGGGAAAGTTTGAGAAGATAATGAATGTGGGGGGATGGAGGGTGAGTTATGGTGTACAGGACGACAAAAATAAATAATTTGACGGGTTGATATATGGTGGAATGGTAATGAGTGAGAGTGATGGAGGAGGGGATTTAAAATGGAGGGAGATGGTGGGGATGGTAATGACAGGGTGGTGAAGGTAAAAGAATGGATATGTATATAAATGAAAGGAGGGTGTGTAGGTGGTCCATGGCCAAGGGCAGTGGATGCAGGTGCATTATATGACTCAGGCAAGGGAATGAAGGAAGGATGGTGGTGGTGATGCGCGTCATGGCGCATGAGGCATTATGTGCATGTTTAGAAAATAATTTTTCATAGCGGTACACACAAATCAAGATAAAACATATCGAAATTTTTAAAAAGCATCTCAGAGTCTATAACTCATTTCTTTAAATGGATTCCCAAACACACATTATATGATATATCCCAAAGTAGGCATATACATACACACCCTTTACCAAACCAAGGGTGGGCCGCCCTTTCCTTCCTTCTCCCTCCATCATCACCATCCAGGACGACTAGCGATCGTGTAATTTATGAGTAGGGCCTTGGGACTACTTGCAATTAATCAGTCGCTAAGGAGGAGGCTGAAATGGTTGGATGCTGTTCACCGCCTGATCGATCCGTATGATAAGGTCTTGCGTTGTGATGGTGGGAATATCAAAGGGCGAGGGGCACCATGATAACTGATCAGTGATCCGAACACGCTCCCATTTTCCTTTAACACGCGAACCTTTTGAAGCCAGTGCCCACAAACTGTTTGGCTGTTTTCAGCTCCCTATACGCTGGCCCAGGATGCGCCTCGTTTGTGAAACAAAGCCTCCAATTATTCTAATTAACCTCCAATAATGAACTTGCAATCCTTTCTGCAACTCACCTTTTTCACATACTCCCCTAACACAGGCAATATCCCAATTAACATTTGAATCACGTGCGAAACAGTGAATACTGAATGTGGGGTATGCTTTTTTCTTTATCATCGCATCGTATCACTTCCAGGCTTATTGCCCTTTATCGGGAAATTTCACCAGCCTCCTTATTCCTTTAAAAAAATTTACTCTTTTTTACTGGGTTTAATTTTTTTTTTGGTGAAATTTACTGGGTTTAATTTGTAGAATTCCTAACGTATTTGGAATCTGATGAACGCACAGCTGAACACACACAATAAAATCAGAACACGGAAGAGAACTGCGATCACATCACATGAAGAAGTCGTCTTAGAGAATGCCAGAGCCCGATAAAATTTATTACTTTTAAGGACTTGTAAATAAGAGCATAGTAAAAAAAGTGTATTTCCATAAAATGTACTACTTTTAACCGTTTTCCTGAAAACACAATTCACTTCGTATAATTTTATGCATAGGAATATAATGAAGGGTGTACTGCTGTTAGTTCTTGTGGTCTTATAGAATTTTGATTCTGGTTTTATGTAATTTCAAGTTGTTGGTTTTGACCTTGTAAATTCTTGAGAAATTGAATAAATGGAAATTCTTGTAATTTCTAAGTTATGTCGAGCTCAGGAAAGATGGACTCTATTTAATTAGTATTTAGTAGTTACAAATCAACTTCGTTGTCAAATTCAAGCAATAAGTGGAGTCAATAAGAGTTGCAATTAATGCTGCAACTAACACAGACCAATTCCTTGAAGGAGTGATAAAAGAGAGGGATCACAGTGCCAGCTTATCCCCCACGCATCAATCGGCTATCAAACTCATAAGCGTTTGTGGTTATAATATATAACCTTTTTCAGAATTAAACATTAATCCACACATCTTCATTAGTATAGACAGGCCATGTTAGAGTTTTTTCCAACACCAAGCATTGCCGTCGTGTGGATGAATGTACTTGGAAAAGCGGTTTACTTATCACTTGTAAACGTTTACGAGAAAACGAATAAATAAATTCATGACAGATATTAAATAGCATCAGAGACAGCAAAGTTGATGACCAGCTTATTGATGGATGGAAAGATTTTCCTCCAGAGCCAATTTTTTGTCAATCCTCTTGACGAAAATCAGGGCGAGATGAGAGATCTACGCTCCAGGTAACTCCAGATAAAGATGAGGTGAACTCAGATGATAATGGATAGATAATCTAATGAAAGATTTGATAAACGCTGGCCATAGAAGTTGCCTTCAATAGAATTAATCTCGCAAAGCTTGTCAAATCGAAATGAATGAATGCAGCTTGCAGGTGCATGTGCTTTGACAGCTCATGGGTCTTTTTTTCCTGGTGCATATACAACAGAGTATATGTGTTTGTATATGTAGCATTTGCTATCGGTATCACATCTACATCTTCTGGAAGCATGACCATGTCTTTTCCCACCCTGTGCTCTACGTGGCTCATGCACGTACGTACGTACGTACGATTATCCTACAAGTTTATCGGTATACTAATGAAAAAATTTAATGACGAAACCGACAGATAGTACAGTCCATTGTACCAAATTTGTCTCCGTCCACTATTCTTTTCACACCCAACAAAAGTTTGTTTTTAGAATAGTTTTTATAGATTTTGAGAAAAATATGAAGTTTTGGAGAATAGGTTTTAATGATTTTGATGTAAACACATAAGTTTTAAAAATTAGGTTTGTTTAAGAAGCTATTGACTTTTATATAGTTCGAGACAAAAAAGTATATAGGAAAGAGGAAAGAAAAAGAAATACAAGTAGGGAAAATGAAATTTATTAGGAGAGAGTGTATGATTTGATAACAAAATAGCCTTTTTAAAACCTATGTTTAAAACTGATATTTTGTATCCAAAATAGCTTTTCTGAGAAATGCAACTGCTTGTACAAAACATGGATTTTATGGGTAAAACCTAGGTTTTAAAACCAAACCTAAATTTTAAAAAGATAAATCAAACAAGCTCTTAATTATTGCCAATTATGGATTCACTGTGTCGCATTTCCCCTAAAATATGGTAGCAACATTTTAAATTTCACAAAACTTGCAATTCTTAAAAAGCCTCTAAACGCCTTAAAAGAATTTCAGTTGATGTTATGACGCAGGATTAAGAAAAATCCATTAATTTGCGACGAACTATTTCGCTACAACAGACAAGGGTGTCATAATCTTCGAGACATTCTGTAAATTATGACGCAGGATTTACAAATTGTGATGCGTGCAGTGGACTCATAAAAATATTTAGATTAAATTCTTTGTATCTATTAAGCAAATCACAAGATGATCATGCATCATATTTTTTTAATATAAATTTAAAGTTAAACGGCAATATTTTGAAAATAAAACAAATAATTATGTGATTAGAGAGAGTTTGACACTATTGATATAAAAACATAACGTAAACACTGTTCTTAGATTAATAATATTATATTTTAAAACAGAAAATTAAACCACATTTGGGGAAATCTGAAACTGGTGCCATTGACCCCATGACTACAACTTGCTGCACCCAATCGTGCCTTCACAATTCCCCGGAGTTCTGATGGAACCTGGTTCACAATTCAACCAGATCTAAGCGTACTTTTGGGCCCAGGTTTTTTTCCACTGGGCTCAGATATTTTATGCTAATAAGATTTGCTGGGCTCAAATTTCGGATCACTGCATCGAGTCGGTTCATTGGATGTTGAATGCGGCTAAGGAGTTAATCTCAAATCAGAAATCGGTGGCCCAAAAAGAAAAAAAACCATCTTACTCGAAAATGAGCTTGTGGACTCAATCGGGCCCATTGGGTTGCACGGTGAACTCTGAGATTCGTGTAGAATGCCGACAGAGTGTTGGATGGGTCCGAACTTTCTTCCATCGTCATTTCTGCATCACTGAAGGCCTGAACCTGAAAGAAGCAACACAAAAATCGTAACCCAGTATTAAGAATTAAACAGGATTAAAAGGAGAACCTAATTACCAGTAAGTAGGTGGGAGTTGAAGAATGACAGAGAATCGCTAATAAGGGTTGTCGCGTGCCACTGGTAACATTGGAAGCACGGCATTGGTGGAAGAAGACGACACAAAAGGCAGTGTGGGTCGGAAGAAGGGCTTTGACTTTTATGCCTTCGACTTCGAGTTTGAGAAAGGCGCTTGCAAAACAAAACAGTATGGAGGTGCGGGGAATCGAACCCCGTGCCTCTCGCATGCGAAGCGAGCGCTCTACCATATGAGCTACACCCCCGTCGACAGACTACTGTGAATATTAAAATTTATTGTTTTAGAATTGCTCATCGAAAACTCGTCACGCGGTTATTTTTGTCTATGTATTCTACTATATGAGTATGGAGGTATAGAGTCCGTACGAACGTAGCTCTGCAGATCTTTGATGCTTATTATTAGTTGGTGATGCAGTGTGGCACTTGCACTGCAACTGGACGCTCTTCTTCTCTTCACGGCGGTGCTTGGCCAACTGGAAGCATTGCCTGGCCAAGCAGTTTATGCCAAACGGCGCCGGCAAATTCAAAGGCTTTGTTGAATAACTTAGCAGATGCTTGAAAAGTATTATTGAATTAATAAGTGCATGTGAATTACAAATGGAGGCTTATGTAGTACAAGCAAATGAGTTTATTGGGCTTAAGGCCCAATGGACTATTTTCTACACTCCCCCTAAGTTTGGAGTTATACAAATCAACAAAAGTCCTAACTTGCTTTACAATTTCAAAATTCTCTTACAATTGCTATTGGGTATTTTTCCCTTTATTCAATCAAATGTCACAGCTTTTGTTGATGTGCCTTTTTTTGTATTCTTTGTGACTATGAGTGCATTTAAGGGTGGATTCTCTTCCCCCTTGTCTCTATAGCCTTTGTTGCTGCGCCTTCTCTGGGCAATGAGTGCATTTAAGGGTGGATCATTTTCTCCCCCTGCCTCTGCAGCCTTTGTTGTTGTGCCTTTCTTGTGGCAATGAGTACATTGAAAGGCGGATCATCTTCTCCCCTGCCTCTGCAGCTTTTGTTGTTGGAACAGAAAATATATGTCTTGTTGCCTCTTTTTTTTTTTGCCTTTTGCAAACGAGGCAATTTTTTTTTGGCTCACAAATCGTCGAGTCAGCAGTCGAAGATTTCACAGATAATAGCTCTGTACTATGATCTCTTAGCACCTCAACTGTCTCAGTTGGTTGCAAGTAGTCACATACATAAATTCCTGCCAGCCAAGGTGCAAAGACCCTTCTAGGAAGCAGAAGGCTGCATTCTTTTCTCAATAATTGCAAAACAAGTTTGGCGATCGGCTTTTCAGTTGATATCTCATCACTTGCTTCTCTGCTATCATCAATTTTAGAAGTTGAATCACACTCTGCCTCGTCACATATGATACCCAATCTGCTTTGCAGACTCATAATGATATCTCCCTTTACATCAGTGATGGCCTGTGAAAGTGGCTCTTTTGAATTCAGATATGCAAAAGAACATATCGAAGCACTAAAGTAAAGAATACCCAGAACATCTCTTTGGTTGCATGCTTCAACTGGAGAATTGCTCATGAATGGTAGAAGCATTTCAACTTAATGCACACTATCAGATGAGCATTGCTCATTACCATCACCCATGGCCCATAGTATGAACATGATTGCTTCAGAGGCTCCTGCTAATCTTGTCCCATTGAAGAAGTATCCATGAAGGTATGCTGCTCATTTTATAGGCAATGCCATCTTCATTTTCTGGCATGTCATTGGCGAGAGGATTTCATACAAGCCCCCCAGAGCGTTCATCTAGGATCAATATTTTTTACCTTTTATAATTTCTCTTGCTCTGCTCTTGTGATTCATATAGATCTAAATTAATTTTTCTTCTCCTCAGCATAGCCTTCTTCAACTATGAATCTCTCAACTTCTTCAACACCTACAAGATTTCTCAATACCCCACAAGCAGGATCTCCTTTGGGTTCTCCATTAGAGCAGATTTTGAGTAAGCACGTGACTCCTCTATGAGCTGATACTGACCAAGTATTGTCTGAATTGAATCGTTAATTTCATCAAACACCTAGCAGACCTGATCTTGCTTGACTCACTCCCACATTCCAAAACTCGGATCAAAGGCGTGATAATCCCATATGCTATCAGAACACCTTTGTAGGAATCAAAGCCTGGGATAACAGAAAGTACCTTGGCAGATTCTTCTTGGATTTGTCACTGTCGATGCTCGTGCTACGATGTTTTTTTAGCCAATAAGCAACATGTCTAGATCTCTGCCTTTACCGCCTTTGGTGGCCATGGTGGTCGTCGTGGCGTTGTCTCTTTCTTGATCAGGCAGTCGCGAGCACCAACGCTGCAGGAGGAAGAAGAACAAAAAAAAAGGGTAGACTAGTATTGTAAACCAAAATGGTTTATTTAATACATTCAATTTCTTCTTCCACTTCTCAATCTATTCTTGTTTTTAATACTTTCAACATGGTATCAGAGCACATGCTCTTTCAAGATCCATAGATGACGAACAAAGAAAGATCCAAGAAGGGCATTAAAGCTCTGTAAGCGGAAAACCAAGAAGGTCTAAGAAGAGGACCGACTAGCTTAGAGCTCTGACGCAACGACCGAGGGAAAGACCCTCAACTCAAATTCATCGCGGCAGACGAAGCGTGCAAGTGAGGCTCGATCTCGAGCCAGAAAATAGAGATGAGCGTTGTACGTACAGAAGGATAAGCCATGCGGATGACGCTAAGAGGGAAGCACAAACTCGGCTCCATCCACGGATCTTGCGTGAAGGCATCACAGGCAGAGTATCATCATGAGCATTAGAGATTAAAGAAAATGCTAGAAGGAGTTGAGGTTTCGAAAGATTTGAGTGGAGCAGCTAAACACCTCCTCAGACGCACAAGCCTCGTTCTTCCTCCTCCTGTCTCTATAGCCTTTGTTGCTGTGGTATCAAGAGCAAATCATTTCCTAGGCCTAAAATGTATGCACATCATCATATTGTTTTGCCACTGTAGCCTAATTCCTTTCTTGACCGAGCGACGTCATTTCTTTGCACTTTCTTGATCTGCCACAATTCTTGGGTTTACTCTTCACTGATCTCACTGTTCTTGATGGCGAGGGTGACGTCTTCATCAAGACCAAGAACGTTGACAAGGTCAATGGGGGAAGCCTACGTCAATATTCGAAAGGGCAAAAGCATTCCCAGTGACGAACTCTGTGTCTCTTTATCCTGAGAAGGAGAAGCCAAGGATTCCGACGACAAATCTTTGCTCAAGGTTGATGGGACCGTGCAAGTTCCCTATATCTCTGATGAGAATGCCAACGAGGACCCTGAGCTTAAGTTCACTGTCAATGACGAAGGGCCTATTGGCAAGAGGTTCAAGGAGGCTATGATTTCACGAGGTAAACCTTTAATCTTGGACAAAATCAAGGTTTGGGTCGAGAGTATGGTGAAAGATGGACCAGTCAAAGAACGACCCGTAAAGAAGAAGAAGATAATGGTCTCGACAAGATCGTTCCTAGAGAGGCTCATGGTTTTTCTGCTGAGGTGATAAAGTATCTATTCGAATCCCCTCTTCTAATCCTAATTCTTGCACTTTATCTCGAGGAAAAATTGCCGCTGGAATATCACAGTGGGTTTCAGTTGCATGCAAGTCCAGTCTAGCAAGAATGAAGCTTTTTGTGAAAGCCAAATTAATGAAGGAATATTATTATTCTGATTAGTCATCCTTCTCGATCCGAATGAAGACATCCTTCTGGCTGGAAAATTTATGCTTAAAGAAGAGTTATGAGCTGCAACAGTATGAGAGCGAGTTGGGAAAAGCTTAGTAATGCAAGCAGTATTGAACCCATGTTCCGAGAGTCTAATGGCAGCTCTCAACCCTGCACCACCGGCACCTACAACGATTGCATCATATGTATGATCCACCACAGTATATGAGGAGTTTCCTCCAGTAGAGAACAATTTGTGCCTGCCCCGTGACGCTATTTCTTTCCTTCTCTCAAGTTGCCACTGTCACAACAAGGTCATGGGCTCGCTTGACAACCCCAAAGAGCGCCATGAACTAGTCAGACGTGATATTAAGCAGATTGTATGTTCAGTCTGTGATGCTGAGCACGAGGTTGCCAAAGTGTGTTCTAATTGTGGTGTCAACATGGGAGAATATTGAGAAGAATATTAGAAGAAATGTTTGTATTGTTGTTTGGATTAAAATTGTATAGTTTAACTCACTTCATTCCCGTGTAATTTTTTGTATTGGCAAGTTGAGCATCTAAAGTTTAGGGGTGTCAACTTGAGGGGGGTGTTGGAAGTATGAGTTAGTTAAAGTGGTTAGTGTTAACCACTTAGTTAATGACCCAAAAATCTATATAAAGGGTCATAGTGAATTGATTTAGTGTAAGATTGAATGATCATCACCAAATAGTGAGAGGATGAAGCCCACTAATGTGTAGAGAAAGGGAGGGTAACTTAGATCTCCCACTTCAAGAGTCCCCTCAAAAGAGGGTAGATTAGTGTTGTAAACCAAAATGGTTTATGTAATACATTCAATTTCTTCTTCCACTTCTCAATCTATTCTTGTTTTCAATACTTTCAACAGGCTTTATGGTTTGAGCAGGGAACGCTTTTTTCTCTGATTTCATCCAGCCCCCCTATTTTTGAGAATACAATCGTAATTAGAGGTGGTAGGTTAGGGTAACATCCAAATTACAGCACAGAGCATGGATCATTGGGGTAACAAAATTACATGGCCGGCCTGCATATATTGTAAAATGGAAAAGCCCATGTATACAACTGAGTTCATAAGTGCATAAGGTGATCATTCTCTGGATACATGCTGCTTATGATTTATGGCAGAATTGAGACAATAGAATGGCAGATTAAACACACTGCTTAGCTTGTAAGAGTAGCCGTTTCGTCTTCATCTTCATATATACCGGAAAATATATATGTATCTAGCGATTCGTCTTCATCTTCACGGAATATTCAACGAATTCAATTGTACGTACGTACGTGCGTACATACGTAGTTGGTTATGCCTTAGTAGGATTCTCCATAGTTTGTCACCAAATCTGTTGCTTATCTCTACGACTTCGTTGCTGATTTTCACTCTTCTTTCTCGGCCTACGAGAAAGTGCAAAACTCGTTTAACACTATTACAATCTGATCATCTTTAGATGCCGCACGAAGACACCCAACACGTATATATGCTGTCCTTCTAAGTAAATGGTTGTGACCTTCACGATACGGTTACTAAAGCTGATACCAGATTTCCTTTTCCTCGCACCACTCCAAACTTCTGCTGTTAATTTATTAGATATCCTTCTACTGGTGTACGTGTGTGACAGCGTGAGTGTGTCCTGCGTTTAGAAACCCATAATAACACGATAATTCAATATTGATTGACCACTGAGTATCAAGCGTTGAGGCGCAATGAAAATGATTGGTGTTAAGATTGAGTAGCTTATTGTACTTGTTTTTGTCAAAAACTGAGTAAAGTTATGCGTACTACTATCCCTCAATAATGAACTCTGATGCTTGTTGACTTAGCATGTTTGAATAAGCATCAAATCTTGCAGGGACAGGTATAAATGGTGGATTAAGCCTGTGAGAATATTCACACCCTGTCAAAGACCCTGTATCCAATGATATGAGATCCGCCCTCTGCAACACTGTGCTTGGAGTTGGGTCCCCAACAATCTTCAGTTGCTACACACCTGCCGTCAAATTAAAATTCTAAAAAAGACATTTTGCCTGTGCATGCTCCATTTCTATGTCACAAGTGCGCTGTATATGTTTCAGATTTAATCATAATTTTCTGGTAAACCACCTGGCTTACATCGATCGAATACTTTATTTCACCGCTCTTCATAAAAGTGTAATCAACATGTATACTCAATAAAATATAAAAGAACACTGACAAACTGTATCATTTATTACCTATCTATATTCGATCAGTTATTCGGCGAAAGGACTGCAACTACTGAATCCACGGATCGGAGAAGATGGAGAGGGCCACGCGATAAATGAAGAAGCGGGTCAGTATATTGTTGGGGAGACAGCGCGCCAAACTCTCCAATTCCACCTGCGAACCTACAACTAATTCTTTTTCCCTGCGTATTAATTCCTTGTTCCCTTCTTTTCCCTTTGAGGTTCTGTTTGTTTTCCTTTATAAATTTTTTTTATTTTTAAAAGTTAAAAAACAAAAAAAAAGTTTGGTAATTTCACTTTTTGATATTGGAAGAATAATTGTGAGAAGGCATCAAATGATTGATTTTACTATTGTACTTTCATACCCAATTGAGATATGGTCCATTAGAGACCATGGGTTATACAAATAGTTGATGTATGGTTTAGTCTAGTATCAGCCAGTCAGGCTGAACAGAATTAAGTTCAATGATAAGGTTGTATAAAAAAAAAAGTTCAATGATAAGGACTTCAATGTAATTATATTTTCGTTGTTTCGTTTATAAAAGGAAAAATTTTAATCTAATTAATACAAAAAATAAAATAAATAAATAAGTAGAAAATAATTTGGCCCATGTTGGACCTGATCTATTAACGAATATTCTGATCCAACTTAACCAATATTTCGATCCAACTTTATTACATTGCTTATTTGAATTAGAATGGACTGTTTTAGATTAAGGCCTGTTTGCATCCTCTTCCTGAAATCTAGGTTTGGTTTCAAAATTTAGGTTTTACCCCAAAACCTAAGTTTTGTCCAAGCACAAATTTTTTTTAGAAAAGCTTTTTTGGTTACAAAACCTCGGTTTGAAATCTAGATTTTGAAACCTAGATTTTCTCTTTCCTACTTTTTCCCTTTTCCTACTTTTTTCCTTCTTTCTCTTTCCTCTCCCCTACTTTTTCATTCTTTTCTTTCATATTTCGTACTTTTCATTCTTTCTCTTTGCTCTTTCCTACCAATTTTTTTGCCTCGGAATCCGTAAAAGCTAATAACTTCCCAAACATAAATCACTTTTCAAAACCTAGGTTTTACCTCGAAATCTGTAAAAACTATTTTCTAAAATCTATTCTTCAAAACCTAGATTTTACCGCAAAATTTGTAAAAGCTATTTTTAAAATAGCTTCCAAACAAGCCTATATTAAGACTAGACGGAACAATTGGTTTTTTTTTTCAATACCCCTACCCTAGCCGCTTATATTGAACCTCATTCAACCCAACATGGGTGTAAAAGTCTTTTCGCACTGGGCTAGCTGCAATATATGAGCGAAAACTCACATGCGTTATACCATTGAAAGGTGAGGAAAGCTGAATTGTTGTTAGCGAAAGGCAAAGAGAAATGGGAAGCTCCGGCGAGTTTAACTTCGGATCAAAGGGCGGCGAAGCTATGAGTCCGGCGGCCCAGCTGTTTCATGCGCCGACCTTGAACTGTTACGTCATTGCTTCCCTGGGAACTAAGACCAGAATCAACCCTCGTGTCGTCAAAGAAGGTTTACACGATACTTTGCTTAAGCATCCCAGGTTCACTTGCAAGCGGGTAATGTTAATATTCCCTTGCCTCTTACTCGCTGCATATTCTTCTTTTATATTAGTAGTTTTCTTCTCCATTTATATATATTGCTTATATATGTAGTTATGCTTCTCACCTTTTTGCCCTTCCCTTTATGTGTTGAAGACCGGATTTGATTTGCATGCATGTCTTAAGGCACTTTGTGTATGTATCTTTACGAACTCTTGTTAACTGCTGTACTAGTGATACGAGCACGCAGAAGAAATAATATCAGTTTCTTTTTTTCATTATTATGCACTCAATTTAACCATGAATAGGAGCCCACTCACCCCGAGTCAGCAAATATTAATTAACTGTTGGCAGAAGAGATGTCTGAATTGAAATCTTGATAGTAACCAATTAGCTCAACCCAGTGTCTTAAAAACTCTTTTCCAACGGGAAAGTTGCTGGTTTGATTTCAAATGTAACATAAGATTACAAGCCTAACGTGATTTTTTAGCATGAGCGGATATTTTAAACAAAAATGGTCTATTTTGATCTTGAATGGGCTGCTTTTTATCTAAAAATTTTGAAATCGCTACCAATTTGTTGCAGATAGCAATTTGTTTGTCCAAATTAATTACGATTTTCGCGCTGAACTTATGGGGCTGTGTTCAAATGGTGGATCCAAAAAATCTATATAATTTCATCGCTCTGTATATAGCTTCTACAGTTACCCTTTGTTGCTTTCCTAAGCTGCTTTCGCCGAGGGCAAATAATGGATCTTCATGCGTGGGATTGCTGGGAAAAATCTTTAGTTTAGATCAGATGCTTGGATTTTATGAACAATAACAAGTTAAAAAACTTTTCCATGTGATATATTCATGTTACTCACGCTTGCCTAACTACGTGATATGTCTCTGTAATCTGATTTAGCCATGCTTGTCTACTTACGTGATATATATTTATATCCATCCATGTTATCTCATCTGTGCTACCTGATTATGTGATGCAATTGTTGAAAATTGAGATGGTCAGTTTGAGAGATAATGAAAGGGAGGAAATTAAAGAAAATAATGAGGCAAGACAAATTAAAAGATGAGCCGACAACCAAGTTTGTCTCACCTAAAACCTACCACACAATAATATGGTTTCAGTCATTTTCATTTGATTATCCAAAAGAGGAAGCAGATCTTAGTTAAATTCAAGGTTGCGAGTGAACTGGTTATGCATATAACAGTTCGACTTGAAAGCCACAAGTCGCATTCATCCATTCACTGTTTATAACCCAACCTTCCCATCAACCCCACCTCCCTCCTCCCTCCCGTCCATGGCCTATATTTATAACTCAAAAGCCGGTAATAGTTATTTCACATGAGACAAGATTTGAAACATCTAGTGTTAATATGAATTTGTTTTATTGGAAGATAATTGTATTATAAAAAGAAGAGTGAGTACTACGAAAAGCTAGGAGGCCCTTGTATATAGTTGGATGAAGAGAAAATGAGGAAGAAAAGAAAGCTAAGAGAGAAAATAGGGGGATAAATGAGTTTTCTTACTTAGATATGAAAGAAAAAGTAAGAGGAAGGAAAAGTTAAAGAAAAAATAGTGTATGAGTCCTACCACATTTTCTCTCCAATTTTTATCCCCTCAAAAGGAGAGGAAACCCCATTCCTTATCTACTCAAATGCTCTTTATTAGTTTTTTTATTTTAAATCATTTAATTTGACATAACTTTTTTAGAATTGTGGTTATGGCCTTGTTTTTAAAATGATAAATTTTAATATATATTCTAATATCTAATTTATTTTTTAATTATTTAATAAAATTTCGTAACTTCAAAAAATATGATATACTTTTATCTAAATCATTTTTTGAAATATAATAACAAGAAAAATATATTTAATAAATAATTTAATTTTTAATTATTTAATATATTAATGTTAATATAATTTTTTATTATTATATTTAATTTGATATTATATTTGATATATTTTAAAAATACTTTAGTAATTCAATTATTTATTGAGAGATATTTATACAAGGATATTTTAGTCATGCTGACATTCTTTCTTCTATATTTTCTCTTATCCATTCAAAGAGGATAAATAATAATATTTTATCTTTGAGTTTCCCTCCTCCCATTTACTTTCCTCTCCTCGCCTACAAATTAATTGTAATAAGAGTGATAATGGGGAAAACACATTAATTAAACGTGGCCTAAATGATGATGCCCATTTTGCAGGTAATGAAAGGAAGAACACCTTGGTGGATTCCCACGACGGTGGACTTAGAAAAGCACGTGATAGTCCCCGAGATAGACCCCAACTTAGACTTCCCTGATCGATTCGTTGAGGACTACACTTCAAACCTCACCAAAACTCCGTTGGACACCAGCAGGCCATTGTGGGAACTACACCTTCTCAACATCAAAGCCTGCAATTCAGAGGGAGTTGGCATTTTCCGAATTCACCATTCCCTCGGAGATGGTGCCTCCCTCGTCTCTCTCCTTCTCTCTGCTACTCGTAAAGCCACCGATCCTCAATCCTTACCCACTCTTCCCACCAAGAAAAGAGCCTCCTCGAGCCCATCCTCGTCTTCCTCTCCCTTCTGCTCCTTATTCTTGGCTATATTCTCCGGGCTGTGTCTGATTTGGAACACCGTGATGGATATGGTCATGTTTTTCGCCACCATTTTGTTCCTCAGAGACTCGCAGAGTCCACTCAAAGGTGTTGCTGGGATCGAGCACAGCACCAAGCGTTTCGTGCACCGCAACGTTAGCTTGGACGATATCAAGCTTGTAAAGAGCGCCATGAAAGTGGTAACTCCTTCCATCTTCTTCTATTCTCTTTAATGCTCTGCTCGCTCGATGTCAAATCAACGTAACGAACGGGGCCACGTAATTTTTAATCTCATCAAGCACTTGTTTTTAAAGTCTTGGATCTAACAACAGTGAGGTTATGACAACTTTATATTCTTGGACGAGCGTCTGGCATATGGGTAGCACCTGTTCTTGCAGGCCTTTTTTAGGGTCTTTTATGGTTTAAGAAGGGAAAGCTTTTCATCTGATCTTATTCAGGTTTCCTTCTTTGTGTGCACAATCATAAATTCAGTTGAAGAGCAGTACTTTATGGCAGACATGACCTTATGGGGGGTTTGTTTGACTTGTTTTCATATTTCTTATCATTTGCGTAAAGTGTTTTTTTTTTTCTGATTGGATTTGGACTAGACCGTCAATGATGTTTTACTGGGAGTCACACAAGCTGGTCTGGCTCGTTACTTGGGTCGGATACAAGGTTCGTTTTCTGCTTTTCATACCTCTTTTTCCTCCCATTTCATGAATATTGACATGCTGCTTACAGCACTTTATTTTTGCTCCTCTATTTGGGGAAAATAAGTTAAAAGTACAAACAAAGTTACAAGTGCACTATAAACTGAAAGATGAAAATAAAATCCCCTGCAAGCAGGTATGATCCCAAAAAGTCTATCAGCTTGCTCGATATGGATAGGCGAGGGACCTCAGTGTAATAGTGTTATTAGATTTTTGAAAAGACTGAATTGCACCGTAGGTCGCAATTTGAGTAATTAGCAACTGTTTACCAGGCAATGACGGTTGAAGGACCGGAGGAAGAATTGAGAAAAAGGAAGGGTAATCCTGTCCTGAAGAAAATATCATACTAAGGTCCCTTGGAATTTATTGCAATTGAGAAAATTGGGAGACCTTAACATGCAAGCTGACACAACACTTTATTTATCATTTCCCCTTAAAAATACATGCACTGAAAAAGCTATTTATCATTTAATTAGGCAAAAAAACGAGGTTCAATTAACATCGACGTTTTAATTTGGGCACTTGTCTAACGAAGCAGGTGCGAATCCAAATGGGGGAGCCCCGAAGCAAGCAGGACGAAAGAATGAGTTGAAAGACATGAGGCTCAGGGCGGCCATTCTTTTTAACGTTAGACCGACTGCAGGAATCCAGGTGAACGTTAATGAGAACTCAAGTTGTCTGGTGTATAGGTTTTCAAAGAGACAGGACAGTTAATATGCGGTGTTACGGTTCGCAATGGATCTGATTACAAAGATTATTAAATTGTATCAGGAGCTGGCGGATATGATGGCTGAGAAGTCAAAGGTGAAATGGGGTAACTGGATAGGATACATCATCGTGCCCTTTACGGTCACTCTGCAAAACGACCCCTTGAAATATGTTCGTCAGGCCAAGTCCATGATCGACCGCAAGAAGAATTCCCTTGAAGCTATCTGCACTTTTGGCTGTGCAAAGTTGTCTCTCAAGATATTTGGCATGAAGGTAGGGTACCTGCAGCCCCCCCCCCACCTCCAATATATATATATATATATATATATCTTCCTTCTTAATTACTCCATCTCAAGTCACAACCTTGAAGGCGCAGCAGAGGATTCCCTGTGTATATGCAAGATGATCTATTAATGAGTTTTATGCTTTTGGATGTGAGGCAGGTGGCAGCTGCTGTAACACACAGGGTTCTGGAAAACACGACTTTGACCTTCTCGAACGTTGTTGGTCCCGTGGAAGAAATCGCCTTCTTCGGCCATCCCTTGACATTCGT
>JANTPZ010091438.1:0-17946 GCA_025593235.1 Vachellia pachyceras
AAAAAAACTTCTATATTTAGTGGCCCAAGTGACTAATGACTATCCAAGTCCAACAAATAAAATTCCTCTTCCCAAGCCCAAGTCCACAGTCCTTTCCTCTGAGAGCCTTGACGGTCCAATAAGCTATCTTGTCCATAAATTCCTCTTCCTAAGCCCAAGTCCACGATCCTATACCCTGAAACAATTCCACTTTGGCTTCGTGTATCCACTTCGGCTTCATGATCCTCGAGGGAGCAACGCCCCCCAATAACTGAGCACCCTCTTCTCGTCTTGCTTCCCAGCCACACTGCTATCGCTTGAAGCAATATCTGACAGATCTTGCTTCTCTCTCTCTTCCACCGACAAGTTGCTTGAATACCGGACACTCCCACGTGGATGAGTGGATCAATGGAACCCTGAGGCAGTAAGCCCGATTCGCAACAGTTGCCCAAATCTGATCACCAAAACCCTTGGCAACATTACTCAACACCGCATCAATGGCTGAAGCACGAGCTGCTGAAGTAGGAGAAGATAAGAAACGTGAGCCGACGGCGAGGGCAACTCCGTGGGTAAAAATAACAACACGGCTCATCATTTCCTGAGGAATAGGAAAACGTGGGGAAGGAGGTGTAAAGAGTGTCTGTTTTGCTGGAAAAAAGATGGGAAGGTAGAAAGGAGAGGACTTGTTGTTTGGTCACAGGCGTGAGGACTGCTTTCCGATATGCGAGTGATTGAGGTTATCCGATACGGACAGGGTGGGTTATCCATCACGCCTTCCTTTCCTCTATCTTTTTCTTCCTTTTCTTTGTTATTTCCTTCCCCCAAATCCCAATAGGAAAATGTTGAAGACATTGAATGAATGGGAAAGGTTGTGGGTGGTGAAATCAAGTTGATACTGGCCTTTGCTTAAAAGTTAGAACTTTGCTTCCCCTTCTCTTCTCTTAAATCTTAATCGTAAATGTCCTGTGTTTGTTGCTGAATTGCTGTGAATTTGTTGGGGGAGGGTTTGGGAGGCACTGTAACCCATGCTTAATCATTTGCTGATCCATATTTGCTGCTGAATTGCTGTGAAATTTGGGGTGAGTGGCAAGGGGGTTAGGAGGCACGGGTAACCCGTTACCCGTGCCTACCCGCCCGTTATGACCCGTACCTGTGGGTACGGGTCATAACGGGTTAAACCACGGGTACGGGTTGCCCTGTACCCGTGTTCCCCTTAATGGGCGGGGCACGGGTTGCCCCCCAGGGCAGGCCCGCCCGCCCATTGCTCCCCCCTACTTGCAAATACTAAAAATGATTACTCCTGTTTTCACATTTGTATATAATCATATTTAAATGTGATGCTTGTCAATAAACGAGTAATAATTATTGGAATTTGCAGAAATGCATTCTGTATCCCTATGACATTGAAGATCATAAAGGGGAGACAATTGCCAAGCAAATTGAGAATTTATTTTTCTTGCATGCAACTATTTATAATTAAAAAAATTAATTTCTCAACCCATCCTCATATTTTATTACATTTTAAACTCTTAGTTTACCCAGGGAAGTTAAATTAATACTCCTTGATAAGAGAACAATCCGAGCATTGCACTCTACTGCAATTCGTGGTAAAAAAAATATTTTACGTTTGATCCCAATTAGTAAAGATACGGTCAAATCACACACATTTTCTTCATCAAAATCCCTTTGCATGCTCCAAATTCCTGTTTGGATGGCCTCCATAATCAATTATGAAGTCCAAAGTAGTGGTTTCTTAAAATTTTATCCAAAGACCCATATTTTGATTAAACCAGTCATCATGAGGCCTAAGCTAAACAACCATATTTTGATTAAAATCAGTTATGAAACCAACAATCATATATCTCATAAGCAGCCATCAATCATATATCTCATAACCAGCCATCACATGCTTCGGATGCATGTGAACTAGCTTTGGATAAAACAGAGCTTATAAAATTGATTTAATAAGCATACAATTTAAGAAGTCTCAAGAGCATTTGGCCAAATAAGCTTCCCAGCCTTCAAGTCTATATTCATGAACTGCCTTTGCTGGATTTGCGGCCTTTATGATGCCTCATCCCACAATTATTATTTCACTTCCTTTATTATATATCACCTGCAACAACGTCATTTTGCCTTTACAATTGTCATTTGTCAACAAAAACATCATATAACACAAAATATGAATGAAAAATATTAAGATAAAAAAATGAATTTCATATATTTGTTATTTCTCTTCAATTTCATTGAAGTTGCAAAGTTCAAACTTCTACCTGTACCTTCAAAAGTTGAGCATGACTAATGATGATTGAGGAGAGTGGAGATAAGAAAGAGAAATTTCCCTTTCGAAATTTTCTTTGATTTATATTTTAATAAATTTAATTTTTTTTCTTTTGAATGTAAATAAAAGAGAATGACTCAATCAATTTCTTTACCCCCATAGGAGGAGGACAATTGCATGAAAGTCGATCTCCCTCTTCTTTTTTTCTTCTGCCTGTTATTTTTCTTTACCCCCATAGAAGGAGGACAATTGCATGAAATGAAGTAAATCTGGTTTCTCTGAAGTCAAAAGTAATAAGAGAATGATGTATGAAATAAGAATATGTATGTACTGTTTCTACTTTCTTTCCTCTTCATCTCACTTACTTCAGATACACGTTACAAACCTCTAACTTCAGAGAATCCAAATCCATACCTAGCTTATGAAGGAGAACAACTTATTCATGAGTAGTTTAATTTAACCCTACATGAAGATATAAAATTTAGAGCCAGATGTGAAAGAAAAGGTGGAAACTTACGTTGTATGGTGTGTTATATCGCTGCCCTAATGCATCACCACCAGTCACCATTTGAACTCCAGGAGTTGCGTGAATGAAAGAAGGATTTACCGGTTTCCCTGGCCATGATGCTGGATTGACTGAAATAAAGCCAATTACGAAATCCAAATGATCCTCGGCAACTCTAACAGCTGCAGCCGTATAATCTCCTGTGGCAAGGTTACTGGCTGAATTCATTTCAGCAAGCAACAACAAACCCCTGCCCCGAGTCAAACCCTAGTATAATTCAGCATATGTTAGGCTATCTTTCTAGGTCTTTCTGTAGTGAAAATATTTTCATGATAAGTATGACTGACCTTCAATTTCAATCCATCGACAATTTCGGGACCAGAAATAATGTGAGCATTTACTATATCAGCCCACTCCAGTGTGTGATATCTCCCCCTTCAAACATCAGAATGTATTGATGTCACAGTACATAATAAACAAACGGAAGAGAAATGAAAAAGGAGATCAGAATAGGCCACCACTACCTTTCAATATAAATAATGCAAATATATATATATATATATATATAAGTTAAGAACAAGTTTAGTATAGTTATTCCTTAAACTTCATTAATTATTTACAATTTTTATTTACCAAGTAACAGAGTCACATTTTATATCATTCACAATGTTTGCATAGTCATTCCCTACGTTCATTAGCCATTAACTTTTTATTAGCTTTTAAGAATTTTTGTTTATCAAGTAAAAAATCTACGCTCTTAAACCATTTACACGTCTTAAATAATTATTCCCTATATTTCATTAGCTATTAACAACTTTGGAGTATCAAGTAATAAAATCACACTTTCATATTATTCACAACTTTTGTATAGTCATTCCCTACATTTATTAGTCATTAACAACTTAGTAGCGAATGGCTAATGAAAGATTTTCATTTACCAACTTCTGTTACTGAGTAAACCAAAGTTATTAGTAGCTAAGGGCATGTAGGGAATAATTTAAAAGCTGAGCTTCATTGGTTAACAAAAATTGTTGAAAGCTAATAAAATATAGAGAACAGTTATACAAAAAGTTATAAATAACTTGAAAGTGTGACTTTTGTTACTTAATAATCAAAGGTCTTTATTAACTAATGAAATGTAAAAAATAACTACAAAATTTGTGAAGGACTTGAAAGTATGGCTTTGGTACAAGGTAAACGAAAGTTGTTAATGGCTAATAAAATGTAGGGGATAGTTATGCAAAGGCCTGTGAATTATCCCAAAACGTGGCTTTGTTACTTAATAAGACAAATTCATTACTAGATAATGAAATGCAAGTAATAACTATATAAAACTCATGAATAGCGTGAAAGTATGACTTTGCAATTGAGTAAGTCGAAGTTGTTAATAACTATTGAAACGCAGAGGAAAAATACATATAATTAATATTTGGGGTTAAACCTATTTTTGTTTTTATGGTTTACCCTGATTTGAGTTTGGCCCCTGAAGTTTAAAAGTAGTGGTTTTGGTCCTTCAGATTCACTCTGCCTAAAACTGTTAGTCTTTATAATTTTAAAAAGTCATGATACATTTACCCAATTTTGGTTTCGATCCTTTTATTTTAAATGGATTTTGATTTTGGTCCATGTACTTTAATTTTGTTTTAGTCCCTAACTTAATGGTATTTATTATGCTTTATTATGTCCTTAAGCATCCAAATTCTTATGAAACTATAGATACAAAAAAAATGTGTTTTAAACTTCATAAATCAAAACTAAAAAAAGATAACAAACACAAAATTAGAAAATAAAAAGGGGAAACGCTTAAAACTACATGGGGCTCCGTTTGGATAGCCCGTTGGGAAAACGGACACAGATTCTGAAGTAATTTATGTGAGAGGAAAAGTGTCTCGGTAAGCGCACCCGTTATGCCAACGGGCTTACCAAACGGAGCACATAAGAAATAGTCATGCTAGAATTGTTTCCATATTATTTTGTTTAGTTATTAAGTCATTTCGTCATAATTAACAGAGTCAATAACACATAAGAAAAATTAATGTTTTTAAGATCTAGTTTAGGTTCTTTCAAAACTATATGAAGAAACATTTTTAGACAGAGAGAATTTGATGTGCCAAAATCATCATTATTAAATTTTATGGATAAAACCCCAAATCAGAGTAGAACCAAAAGTAGGTTTAACATTTAATATTAACTTGATAACTTATAATAAGAACCACCGATTCTTTCTAGAAAATGTATAAGACTGAAATAATATTTTTAAATTGTAACATGTATATTTTATTTTAATATTACAAGGATATTTTCCAAGCCATATCAGACTCAATAGCGCATAATGTAATACAGGATAAACAAAATTAATCATTATTTTTTATAAATTTGAAATAGCAATAACGAAAAACTACCTCTAAAGTACTCTATGTCTATATCTAAACCAAAACTGATTATTCGCATTATTTATTTCTTATTGTCTGTCATGTGCAGCAAAACATGGCTTGCGTTTCAAAATTTTTGACAATTTTATTTTATCCAGAATATACCTTTTGCTTCATCTCATGCTTAACTAGATGTGTGTTTCAGACTTATCCAGTACCTTTTGGAACTGGGCCGAACACATTTGGGCCTAAAACTCAAGTTTTTCAGTTATTTATCACAATGGCCCATCTATAACCATTCTTCTTGTTCATATTGCAAGCCCACTTAGCACCAACCAAGCCCAAAATCAAACACCTCTCAACCCTATTCACTTCTTTAGTGAAGACTCACCACATCCAAATGTCCCGTCACCTTACTCTTTCCCATCATCACCCAACACACGCTGATTAACAAAGTACAAACCTTAAGTGCTTGTTTGGTTAGACGGGAGGGGATGAAAAATGAATTCCTCCCCTGTTTAGTTTAAAATTTTGGAGAGGAAGGAGTCAAAATTTGCCCCCTCATTCCCTTCCCTCCCTTATTTTGGTTCCCTCCAAATTGGGGTTCTTTGGATGGAAGTCAAATATTGTGACTCATTTATCCCATATATTTTATTATATTTCATCCATATCCTTAATGTATGACTTGGTGGTATAAACACTTCTCTTCATGTACACAATATTATCATTACTTGATATGTTATGGATACACATGTTTTGGATTTATGGCATTTTATGGCTTGGTAATACAAAAGAGAATTTTGAATTGATGACAAGTTAAGTATAAACTAAATATTGTGAAATTGAACTACATATAAATCCTAAGAGTTAGATCATCATAATGGAGAAAGAGAGAGAAGCAGCACGCGGAAATCCCACTAACACACATAACCCAAAAGAGTTAGATCATCAATAAATAGGGAGAACTGAATCCATATACAAAGGCTCAATCACCAAAACACGTGGTGGCTTGAAATAGAAGAAATAATTCTAGAGAAAGAGACGGAGATGATGACGGGACGCAGAACCATTAAGAAACATCTCGCGTGTATCTGAAATCCGAGGCCGAATTCGGACTGCGACGCAGATGTGTGTTCTCCATTCTTGGTTTTTTTTTTTTGTGACTTTGATTAACCAACCGGCAACCTCAAAAAGCTCATACAAAGTTTGTGTTTTAAAATGAAATCATAAAAAAGAAACCATCCAAAAACATGTCCTCGACCAAATTGAATGATGAGAGTTAATAAATACTCAGGAGGAAGAGGAAGCAGAGCAGGAGAGGGTAAGAAGCAACTATAATGTCGGATTGATTCAAATCGTCACGGCAGTCACAAATGGATAACCAGAGAAAATAGCGTTACCCAAAGAAAGATTTATCCTTTTTCATATAGATGAGAAAATTTTGATCCTTTCCCATATTGAAAAACAATTTATTCTAAGGAACATATTCTATAGAATTGTGGAACCAGACCTGAATTCATGAATGTGGTTCTTGAAACCAGTAGATCAACTAGATTATCACTATGGTAGAAGAGAAGTCATCTGTCGATAGTGAAGAAAAACGGCAATTATGATAACCCTATTTAACCCAAGAATCATATGCATTTATTATAGGGGACCCAATATTAAGCCTATCAATGAATACATGCTAGCATATTGGGTCTCAGTATATATTAGTCCATGATACATAATTGAGCTCACTTAATTTCTTAAATCTAAATAGATTAATATGATTAAAGCCACTTGATTTCTTCCACATGAATTAAATAGACTAATATGATTAAAGCCACGTGAATTAATTAATCCAAACTCACCAATATAAAATAATACACGATCAAATGTACAAAGCTCATAAAATGGAATCACGTTTTACCACATTAAAGAAACTGGATTAAAATAATCATTCTCTGTGGAAATTGTGGAGATTGACCGTGGAATGAATTGAATTGATTAATTCAATAATAAACAATTCCATGAGTGGGTGAACGTGGGATGAGAGGGACGCAGAGTGGATCCGATAGCCGTCATATATGCCAAATGAGATCCGGTCAGGAGGATTGGGGTGTGGTGTGATATTGGATCAGGAGTATTCCCAAGTTACTTGAGAATCTTTGATGGTTTACAGCACAAATGATTTTCATCTTTTTGAACAAGTTCACGTTTCAATATTTAAATTTGTGTTCTATTCCTTACAGAGGTGAGAACCGCTTACCACCTCAACAACAATTTGCTAGTGGCTAGATGGAGTGTTTTGGTTGAGTGTATAAAATTTACTAGATAATTCCATCGGATGGTTAATATATAAAATTTAATATGGAGTGGAAAGGTAATTAAAATTTGGGAGGCATAACAATGCCAAGGAGTCAAAATAGGGAAAGGAAAACAAATTACTCTTAGAAAATTGGAAGATGGGAAATCGTTGACAAAAAATTAATTATATCCTCACTTAATGACTAGAACCTGCTCATCCTAAAATAAGTTAATCCAAATATATTTTAGTGCTCGCTTGGATTAAGAGCATAAGCTTATTTTTAAATATAATTTATAATATACGAAGTAAACATTAAAAATGAGTTTTATTTTAACGCAGGAGAACTAACTTTTCAGAACTAATAGAAACATGCCATTCGTACTTGGGACCAGTCATTCTCTTTTCATAGATGGTGCCGCGGAAACAGAAAATGTCTAAAGAAAAAGATAGCATGGCCTGTGAGATTTACCAACCTAATTAAATAACCCCACCTAACCAAACAAAACATGAGGCACAGAAAGAAGGGAAAGAAGTGGGACCAAACATACTATAAATTAATGCTTCTGACACGGTACGAGGGAGAATCAATTCAAAGTATGAGAATTAACTTTCTGAATGCATGGTCCTGCCTATTAGGAGCAAGTCATTAACTTCTTACCAAACTATATACCAACTATTATAATCTATATCCTAACCTTTTTCTTTAGGCATATGTATTATTTTGTTAAAGACAAATCATATTTAAGGTATTAAAGGATACTAAAATGTGAGCATCTCTTCTAACCGGAGGTTTGAACGCCACCTGTAATACATGGTCATTGAATTGAAAATTATGCAAATTGGGGGAGATGTGACAGAGTATAATAGGGCAAAGACCCTTATAGAGGAGGCTAGAAAACTTAAGATTCTTCTCCTACTAGTTGCTTTTCTCTTCTGTTATTTCCCTTCAATGTCATGTATTATGCCAAATGAGATCCGATAGTCGTCATATATGCCAAATGAGATCCGTCAGGAGGATTGGGGGTGTGGTGTGATGTTGGATCAGGAGCATTCCCAAGTCACTTGAGACGATCCCTTTGATGGTTCACAGAACAAATGATTTTCGTCTTTTTGAACAAGTTCACGTTTCAATATTTAAATTTGCGTTCTATTCCTTACCGAGGTGAGACCGCTTACCGCATCAACAACAATTTGCTCGTGGTTAGATGGAGTGTTTTGTTTGAGTTCAGATAATTCCATTGGATGGTTCATACTTAAAATTTAATATGGATCGGAGTGGAAAGGGGATTAAAATTTCGCAGGCATAACAATGCCAAGGAGTCAAAATAGGGAAAGGAAAACAAATTACTCTTAGAAAATTGGAAGATGGGAAATCTTTGACAAAAAATTAATTATATCCTCTAAAATAAGTTAATCGAAATGTTTTAGTGTTTGCTTGAATTAAGAGCATAAGCTTATTTTTAAATGTAATTTATAATATACGAAGTAAACATATAAAAGGAGTTTTAGGAGAACTGACTTTTCAAAAGCTAATGGAAACATGCCGTTCGTACTTGGGACCAGTCATTCTCTTTTCATAGAAGGTGCTGCGGAAAGAGAAAATATCTAAAGAAAAAGATAGCATGGCCTGTGATATTCACCAACCTAATTAAATAACCCCACCTAAGCAAACAAAATATGAGGCTCAGAAAGAAGGGAAAGAAGTGGGACCAAACATAGTCTAAATTAATGCTTCTGACACGATACGAGGGAGAATCGATACGAGGGATGGGAAGTCATTAACTTTCTGAATGCATGGTCCTGCCTGTTAGAAGCAAGTCATTAACTTCTTACCAAACTATATGCCAACTATTATAATCTATATCCTAACCTTTTCGTTAGGCACATGTATTATTTTGTTAAAAAGCAAGTTATATTGGAGGTAAAGCATACTAAAATGTGAGCATCTCTACTAACCGGAGGTTTGAACACCACCTGTAATACATGGTCATTGAGGTTGAAAATTATGCAAATTGGGGGAGTTGTGAGAGAGTATAATAGGGCAAAGACCATTATAGAGGAGGCTAGAAAACTTAAGATTCTTCTCCTACTAGCTAGTTGCTTTGCTCTTCTGTTATTTCCCTTCAATGTCAAGTATTATTCTGTGTGACAGAACAATATAGCCATTGGGAAATCATTATTCGCATTTCAGTCATTGACTCTTGTGGACTCAGTTTTTAGCATTTCGAAAACCAAAACATTATTATATTTTCTCATTTGGTCGGTCGCACTATCGGGTAAATATGCACATGGGACACAAATTAAATGGGACGTGGAGCCAAGCATCCTCTTATATAATATGCTTCTGCCAAAAAGGAAGCAGCAAGAGCCAAGAGTCACTCAGTTTGTTTCAGCATTGATCACTTACTATTCTCCTATCTCTCTAACCCTATGGTTCTCTAGCTGCTAGCTATACAGAATTACAGAGAATTTGATTTACAATTGAGTGAGGAACATTTTTGGTCAAAGTATGAATCCAAGAACGAACATGGATCAAGTGTTGCATATGAATGGAGGCACTGGAGACACAAGTTATGCTAACAATTCCTTATTACAGGTACTTCTATATCCTGGTTCATCAAATCATTTCTATCATTCCAGTTATATCGCGTGATTTTTACATGAATGTGTAAAAAACTTTACAAAATTTACTGCTCCATATACCTATATACTAATATTTAGATACAAAATTGGCATGGACAGAAAAAGGCGCTTTCTTTAACAAAGCCCATAATAGAGGAAGCCATAAGCTGCTTCTATAGAGAAAGCCTCCCTCGAAGCATAGCTATTGCAGACTTAGGTTGTTCTTCTGGACCAAACACATTGTTTTTGACCTATGAACTGATTGAAATTGTGGAGATGCTACGTAGAGACCTAAACCATGAATCTCCAGAATACATCATTTACTTGAACGACCTGCCAGGCAACGATTTTAATAACATCTTCAAGTCTCTTGAATGCTTCAAGCAAAATCTAAGTGGTGGGGTGGTCGATGGGATCAATCAATGCTACATCACTGGGGTTCCAGGTTCTTTCTTTGGCAGGATTCTTCCTACTGGTTCATTGCATTTTGTTCATTCCTCCAACGGCATTCATTGGCTATCTCAAGTATGTATACTTATTTACTCTCCCTTTGCAAGATTATTCAGTATTTTTCTGCCTACTAATACTATTGTGAAATTAGAAGCAGTCTAACAGAAGGCTGAGTGAAATACTTAATGAAATGTCGTAGTATGGAGTCACAGGGACATAGGCTTTCGAGGGAGTACAATGTCATAAGTTCCACATTAAGAGTGTTTCCTTGAATGGGGCCTTTATTAGGCCCTAGGTTCCCCATCTTCATCAATTAACTTTTGGGGATGTGGTTCTCTCAAAGACTGATACTCGCCACAACCAGCTCCATCATAACCCTCGCATGGGATCGGCTTCCTTGGCATTTCTCATGAAACTTATGAGAATCATATGTAGCTAGCTAGCTAAGTCCAATGTTTATTCCTTTTTGCCTATTGCCCTTTTTCTCCATCTCAACACAATCTCCTCCTCTTTCACCCGTTTAGCTCACTTTTCCCTTTTTCCTCTTCCCAATTCTCGCTACCAAGGTCAGTAGTGACCTAACGTAATGATGGTTCCAGGCTTATAAAGTGACGCCACTCTCTACTCTAGAAGTCAAGTGATTTCTGGATTTGGGCCAGTTGATACCTCCTCAAAGGTTTTGTTGACTGTAATTTCTGATTTCTAGTTTTGTTTGTACTTTCTATTTAGCTAGGTATATGGTAGCCAATTCTTGCATTTTGATTTCATCTCAGTTTTATTCTATATTGGATCAAGGTGCTAAAAACCAGATCAGGCAATGAGCTGATTGAGGTAGTGATTTAAAAATTAGCGAGTTAAGTGAGTCAACTTGAAGTCAAACTAATCATACTAAAATAATATAATTAAATTGAAAATAAAAATTATACAATAACACTAATGAGAAATTTTGTAACAACCACAAAATTCCTTACAATCCATAAATCACTAAAATTAATAACCATATAATATCAACATTACATTAATTCAACTCATTAGAGAGTAAACATTAAGGGAAAGAGCAAGGAAGAGCAGAATAGAGGTATAGCATCATTAGAATCATTACTTTTAATTTTTTAGGGATTAAAATATGATATTAGTAATTTTGACATGGGAGAGGGCACCCACTTTCTAATTTGAAGTTTTCTTTTTCGTTTTTTTAAAAAGAAGGAAAATGATGTCATTTTTGAATTAGTTGCTCAAAATAATTTATAATCCAGAAAAACCGCACAAACCAATGTTTACCTAATTGACGGCCTGTTTACTCAAGTCATAGCCGATTTACACTAACTCATGAAGGTTTACACCATTATGATTTTTCACTTGTTAACGTCTTAATCAAATCAGACATATGACCAAGTCATCGGTTATTAGTTTGAACCACCCGGTTTGGCCCAGTTTTGCAGACCATGATTTGGATTGATGGCAATAAAATAAATTTTAGATAAAATTGAAGTGCAATCAAGATTTTGATAATAAATTTAGCTGTAACTGATTTACAAGATTGGTGTTGGGTATAACGCAAAAGCATAATTGAAAGGCTAAAGTTATGGTTTTCTTAAAAAAAATATCCAAACATCCATTATACATGTTAAAATCAATATAAACCCAAAATTATGGTTATCTCACATTTAATTATACTTTTCTGAACTTTATCCAAACACCCTATTTTTAAAATCAGCTTTGCTTATAATTTTATAAGCTCCATTGTACCCAACGCCAATCCAAATGCAACAAAAGCATGTGAGAGCTATTTATGAAAAACATTGTTGACGATATCATAATTGATTGTAATCAGATTATTTGAACAAATTTTTATATAATCAATGTTTTGACAATCAAAATTGATTATTACCTTTATCCAAACAGGATTTCAATTTTCATATCTGGGTTCTCATGTTTTCTGTAATTTCCACTACTTTTTGGTTTCATGGTTGATTGCTTCATCGTTTAGGGCTTCATTTGCTTCTGGTGGTGGTCGTTTTGATCATGGTGGCTGGTGTTATATATGTTTTGGTAGGAGAAAATGATTTTTTAAGAACATTTCGGTATTTTCATGTTATCAATATATATATATCATCAATTAAAGATTTCTTCCAACATATGCATAGACCAAAAGTATTTTTTTAAAAAAACCTCACTTTCGTTCTATTTCCAATTCCGAGATACTCATCGGAGCCTTACTATTTTGAGGTGACCCCTAATAATTAATTTATAAATTTACATACATACTTTCACATCTAATAATAGCAAAAAAAAAAAAGCAATTGTAAGTGAAGAACTTAACCTAATATGTATCAACAATTTGACCTAAGTATTATCATTTTATTAAAGTTAGGTCTTTGCACCTGATGCATCACTCCAAGCTAGTTTAGCCCCGTCCTAATTCCAAAAAAAAAAAAGTTAATTAGGTCCGTTGTGTTTTTGCACATTACAGAGTCTAAATTCAATTTCATTGTTCTATCTAGACTTTTTTATATTTTATATTTATATAAATATTATTATTTATTGAGAAAAATGTTCATGTTTATTTTAGGTATAAAGTCCTCCCCTTCTAAACTCTTTTTTTTTTGTTTCATTTTTATAGGTTCCTCTAGGTATAGAGAACAATAAGGGCAACATTTGTGTGGCAAGTACGAGCCCTTTAAATGTCCCAAAGGCATACTACCACCAATTTCAAAAAGATTTCTCATTATTTCTCAAGTGTCGTTCTGAAGAACTTGTTGAAGGAGGCCGTATGGTTCTTACACTCGTAATACAAAGCCGCAGTGACTCGTCAGGCAATGAATCTTTCTACATCTGGGAGCTTTTAGCTAAGGCACTAAATGACATGGTTTTGGAGGTACGTACATTTTTTCTAATTTGGCCATGAATAGATTTGGTTGTAATTGATTTATAGGATTAATTTTGGGTTTGATTGAAAAGCTAAAATTATGGTTTTCTCAATATATATATATATATATATTTATAATGTCAAAGAACCCTTATAAATGCAAAAAAAATAAATTATGAACAAAACCATTATTATATCATAAATTATTAAATGCTCATACACATGCCAAAATCAATTATGAACTAAAAATCATACTTATCTCATAATTATTACTACTTGCTTTTAAATTATTCTTCCTCTAAAAACATTATCCAAACACCACTTTAAAGATTAATTATGCTAATAAATCAACTTCATAAGCTCTGTTTTACCTGATGTTAGTCCAAATGGACCCAAAGCATGTAGGAGTTGCTTCTGAGAAACTTATTTGATTATCTTATGATTGATTTTAATCAAAACTTCAAAGCGTTTTCATTGAATGTCTAATAACTGATTCTAATCAAAATGTGAATTTTTGGTTGAGGCTCTCATTATTGATTTAATTTACACACACACACACAAATAACTTCAAAATACATTGAAAAAATAATGAAAGAAGAATTTGTTTTGGTGAGTGGTGTAGGGAATCATAAACGAGGATCAGTTAGATTTATTCAATATTCCTCTCTACTAATCAAAATATCGATGTTTGGTTGAGGCTTCATTATTGTTTTAATTTATATATATATATAGAGAGAGAGAGAGAGAGAGAGAGAACTTGCAATTTCCTTCAAAATACATTGAAAAAAATAATGATAAAAAAATTGTTTTTGTGAGTGGTGTAGGGAATCATTAAGGAAGATCAGTTAGATTCATTCAATATTCCTCTCTACTATCCATCCCCATCTGAAGTGCAATCAGAGATTGAGAAAGAAGGATCATTCACTTTGAATCGCTCGGAGGAATTTGAGTTAAGTTGGAAGGCTGCTTGTGGTGAAGAACACAATGATAAGAGTGATGAATACAAAGTTGCACAATTAATAAGAGCTACAATTGAATCTACACTAGTGAGCCACTTTGGAGAAGCTATCACTGACCATGTTTTCCATCTTTACCAAAATATATTAGCTGATCGTATGGCTAAGGAGAAAACTGTGTTTGTTTTCCTCACCTTATCTTTGACCAGAACAACTTGAATAAGCCAGCATGTGTGTGTGTGTGGGTGTGTTTCTATAACACATTGGCAATGTGTATCTGAGATTGTGTACGTTTGATTTTAATTGGCCTTGTCAAGATACTGATGATTCACGATTTATTGGTTGAACTATGATTAAAATAGTTGTGATGTTAAATTATTCCTTCTTGTCTTTAATATCATACCTGGATAATTAATTTGGGGACATTAAGAAAATCAGTTATATTAGTTAGTTGTAACAAATATGGGCTGTTTTCACTAAAGCATAATATTTCATCATGACTATCCTTAAATGAAATCCCCTTAATGTATGCAATTCATTGAGTTACATGTACTTAGGAAAAATTAAACAGGATGTGTTTTATATTGGTTTGTATTTATGATTTGGGACTAAGTCCTAAGCTTACCATGCAATGTTATGTTTGCCATCTCAGATTAACCAAAATAATCGAAGTAGTTGGAAGAGTACAACCTTCAATCTTCATCATTCAGGAGTCCATCCGAACTTAAATCATCACTCTCCTAGATTAACATCATTCTAAGCTCAGAAGTTATTAGGAGAAGAAGAATTTTGAAATCCCAAATACCTACACAATTACCACAAAAACATTGAGTTAATAATGAAAAACAAGCTAGGTAAGCTTATCCAGTGTTTTGTAGCTCTAAACAGTAATCAGTTGTATGAAATGATAATAAAACTTAAGGATAATTTGTTTAAAATTTAGGATACATATGCATAATACTAAAACTCGTACAACAAATTTATAGATTTCCGTAATTGAAGTGAGGGGTGCATTGACTGAAAATCATTTGAGGTTTTCAGAGATGTTCAGAGAAGGCCATTGAATGCATCAATAAAAAGGGTTGATCAAGTAACAATATAGAGTCTTCTGAAAAAATGTAAAGAAAGATCGAAAAGCACACTCAATGAGGTTATATATAAGGAGATCTGTTGATTAATAATTTATCTAGGGAACTGGTTTACAATAGAATACAATGATGTCGTACGATCCATATAACCAACTCTCACATAATGGGTTTGTTATTTTCACAGTTGCATATAAAGCACCAAAAAGTACATGGAGCCACATTATTTATAAAAAGCTAACAATGCAAGTAATCTTGAATTCCTTGCAAATACTAAAATGGATTACTCTTGTTTTCACATTTGTATATACATATTTAAATATGATGCTTGTCAATAAATGAGTAATATCCTTAGGTTGATAATAATTATTGGATCAGTGAGGACCGGACTTTACAGAAATGCATTTGTATTTCTATGAGATTGAAGATCATACAACAGAGACAATTGCAACACCCCAAATTTTAAACAGAAATGATTAACGAAATTTTTCTATGTATGGATAATGAGAATTTTCGATATCAATTCATTAAAACATAACATCAATTCAACTAAAATTCATATCACTATTATCAATTTAAATCTTCCCAAAATATCACAGTAATTAAAAATAAAATGTTGAAGTTTTAGAGTCATGGCAAATTTAAACTGTAGTATTTGCTTAAGAGCACATGAGAGGCAATAAGGCTCACTCCATGGGCGCCTTCTCTTGCTGCTTACTAGAACAATCACCTGAAAAATGTTAATATAACGGAATGAGATTCCATATCCTAGTAACTATTGAAAGTTTATACCACACACAAGCATATGTCATATAATTTATAAGGAAGAATTGAGTTACAAATACATTTGTATATATAATGATCATCATATAAAACAAATTTCATATTGATTCATAACTATGCAATTCACTATCATCATCACAAATAATATATAATAATGCAATATGTAATCTCCCTTATAACATCGTCCATCCTTATCCCGCTGACTGGAGTCATTGGCTAACACATAGTCCAACATAAACTTATCCAAGTATTGGATTGTCTCAAACTCATTAGTTATTTAAGATACATCTGGCCAAAGGTGTAAAGCTCAAATCTAAACCATGGTTCCCCTCCTTTAAAGAAAACCAAGGATGCATCACATGTCCCATAATTTCAATACAATCCTGGCCAAAGGAAAACACGGATAAATGGGCATTGACAAATGTCATCCACTATGCACCAAGTGTTGGCTTATCACATGATAAAAATCTCATCATACATATTTCTCCTCCTTACTCCAACCCAATCATAATGCAACCGCCATGACAGTTAAAAAAATCATGTCAAATTATATAATGAAAACATTAAATTTACATATATATAATTCAGTTCAAAAATTTATAAAATATAGTTCAATCACAATTTAATTATATGCTGCTCATAAGTATATGGAAGAATATTCAAAGTTACCTGTTACTCCTAGCTTACAGGTAAGCACACAAAAGTCACTTCAAGGTTCTCAATGAGAGTCAATAAAAATCACATACAATAAATTTCTATCAATATACTAATTAACATATTCTAAAAGTTGCTTCGAATATAATCTAAATACCTAAGACTGCCTTCTATACTCATATATTAGTTAAAGATATAAGTTGCCTTATTTATTCATAAAGACAAAAAAGGTTTTATATAATATAATCTCTTTTAATTTTACAAATTTTTTGTGAGGAAGGAAATAATAATAATGGTAGTAGTAACAATAATACTATTATTATTATAAATTTCCAATTTAGATTCTCAAGGTGATATACCATTATTTTATTTTATTTTTTTTACACAATAACGCAGACACATAGATACACTCACGGGTGCATTCTTTTTTTTATTTCTTAAAGTAGCGCACACGCTTCTACACATATATTGACACACACAGATATATATATAATTTTTTCCCTTTTCAAATAATAAAAAAAGAAAAAGATTGAAAACACACACACCTAAACTTACATACCCACACTTACGTACCTGCATTTACATATTCATTAAAGGGACAAGGCGCACATGCATTACTTGTGTGTGTATTCAAAAAAAATTATATATATATATATATATATAATAATAGGACTTAAGGGTGAGTGTGGGTGTGCCTTCATGTAATAGGAGTAAGGTTATTAAACCCGGACCGGTGACTGAACCGGGCAAGGTAGTGGGTCAAGGGTCAGTGGGTCAGACTAGAGTCAAACCGGGGGTCAGACCAGTAAAGAATAAAAAAATAAAAAAATACAATTCCAAATAAAAAATAATAATAATAATAATAAACACTATTACTAACAATTCACAAACTAACCATATACTTTTTACTTATCTATCATCCAACATAAAAAAAATCCTTATAAAATATCGAAATATATTTGTATGATATCAAAATATTTCACCTGTAATTCTTTAACATTTGGACTAATAATCATCAACTCCAAAATTAGCATTAACATCATCTAAATCTGCAGGTATTGAGACATTAGGAGGTGAAGTTGCAGGAGCAATATCATCAT
>JANTPZ010091439.1:0-15691 GCA_025593235.1 Vachellia pachyceras
CTTCATCAACCTCAGCATGATTGCCATCACTAGAATTCAGATTTTCCCCAAACTTCACAATTGCAAGATTGCTGTCATCGTCAGTATATTCCAACAACCTCTTTTGTTTAGCATTCATATTTGGCGAGTTGTCATCATTTTTAATTGAGGTGTCAAAGAAGACAATGCCATCATTTATAGGCCACGGATTAGGTCCTAGAAGGGTAACTTTAGCAGTAGATAGCCTCTCCATGTGAAGACTACCTTTCAAGTGATCAAACAGCGCAGTATCACTGTAGCAGGGAGCAAGACACAAAGTGCAGAAATATATGAATTTTTTCCCATTTTCACGTAGGTCAACATAAGGATGCCCTTGGGATCTCACAGTGTGCAATATCTTTCTAGCCAGTTGCTCCCTTAGACTACAAGCACTAGTCTTCGGAAACCCTAATTCCAACTTTCCAGCCATTCAAATTTCCAGTCTAAAAGTTCACACTCAAACCTCAAGGACCCGATGGACACAGAAGAAAACGCAAATCTAGCAACAATTTCAGTCAAGCTTAAAGAAATTTCGAGATTGATGTTGCAGACAAATGGAACTGTGTGCCGGATTCTAAACCCTAAGGGATCCAAGTTCCACGATAGAATTAAAGAATTTCTAAATTTTGCAGAAGCGCGCCTTCATTCAACACGGCAGTTACTAAAATCCAAGTTTACATAAACACGATCAGAAGAACAACACCAATTCAGAAACTTGATAAACCAAGAAATAGTGAAGGGATTATACAACTGTCGGAATTCCGAGTTGGTAGCAACAGCGAGCAACGATATACCTATGGAAAAATAAACACAGAAACCTTGGAAATAGAACCTTAGCAGGCCGCTGCCAAAGCACATATTCGGATTGTACACGGTATTAAATTATTGGGTAATCGCCGGGCTCTTCCATCTCCGGGGAACGCCTGAAGAACTATGCAGAGAACCTCATGCGAGAGCGAATCCTCCAATGCCATCTCCATTTCCAGCAGAGAATTTGAAATAGGAAGGGGTTTCAACTTTCGAGGAAGAGAAGACGAGAGAAAGTGAGAGGGAAAATTGAAGAGGGAAACTGGTAACAAGAAAACCGGGGAGCGACAAAGACAACTATCTTAACCGAAATTTGAGATTATGTTAGAAGGGAGGAATATTAAGATAATGAATGCGATTAATTATCGACCTGTGATCGCGTTGAATTAAGAAATAAAGTAATCATAACTGACGGTAACGATGGAGAGATATTTATTTGGTGAGGGGAGAGAACGGATAAGACAGATTCGAATTTTTACGGTTAAGATGCTGATCGGATTTCTTCTCATTTCTCACTCACCACAGAAAATTGGAAATGCCTCTTTTATTTGTGAATTTATTTAACTTTCTATACCAATAATATTATAACATTCCTAAAAGAATAAGAAATTTTATTTTACAAAATGCACACAACTTGTTGTAAAAGTTATATTTTCCCAGAACACCAATTTAATTTTTGTTCTGCAAATTGAACTCAATTTTAAACATTTAAATCTTATCAAAATGCATTGACAATATTAAAATGATAAAATATAAAATTTACAAGTTCTATAAAAGAATATTACATGTATGTTGAAAGGAATCATACTATTTATCACTTGTGATTAGTAATCTTATTCTCACGTAGAAAACTTCATTTTTTAAAATATTATAAAAGAGTCGTAATTCATAAAAACAACCAAAGCAAGGGGGAATATGAACATAAACAAAGTAAACAACTATGACTCTTTTTATATTATTGTTGGAAAATCATATTCATGCAGGCTAAAATAAAACTTTTTTTATATACTTATCTTTTAGACTTTAAAACACATTGGAAAAGTAACTTCTACTACTAATTCAAATGGGCACCATGTGAAACCCAGATAACATTCTTTATCATTTTGAAGTGAAGAAGACAACAACGAGAAAGAAAGAGATCTGGGTTTAATACAAATACGATATTATTAAAGTTAAAGCATTGTACAAGGAATGTATGAGAAGGGGAGATTTTAAATTCCCAGTCCAGCAATAGCAGCAGCCAAGGACACAGCCAATAATGAACAGCTGGAGAAAGCTTTCACCAGAGAAGTGGCCTGCACTGAAAATGGCTGAACTTACAGTAACTGCTTGTAGCCATTCCATGGAGGAGGAAAGTGATGTTAGCAGAAACCCTCTGTAAAAAATTTCCTCCAGAAGGGGACAGAGAATACAGTAAACAACGACACAAGCTACTCTTGACACATTGCTGCTCAAGAGGATCTCCTTCAGCGTGGAGTTGTTGACAGGCTGCATTAAAGTACAGAAGTTTAGGACAAATTTCTCATAACTTCAAACAAGAATTCTTAAGTTTATAGTTCCCACAAATTTCTTTCACTATATTGACTTTAAATCTGAGTCTTATTTTGATCGAGTAGAGGTCCAGAAACCATTGTCCCTTACAAATGGCTATCACCACCAAATCCTTAGCTTCGCTGGCATTTTTTATGAACACTATTTGATACCAGAGAACACAATTTGAAGTAAACCGTTTAATATTCCAGGAATGCATGAGAATCTTCAAGAACTGACACCTTAGATCCAGGGAGTGCAACATATGAAAACATGCTTATTATATACAGGGTCAAATAAATCAGTAAAGGCAAGGAATCCTACCATGTTATGTGCAATCTGGACAATTGCTTAAGATTCAGAAGACAAGGCTTTTCACAACAAACAACTAAGCAGTATGCTAATCAATACTGAATATCTGGTTATTTTTTTCTAAAATATCATTTCCATTATCAAATGGAACACATTAATTTGAAACAAGTTACCATAGAAGGGTATTTACAAAGAAATCACATAATTTAACAAGTTTCTTCATTACTAGTGTGTTGGATGCAATGCAGAAATAGAAGATTATGGATATTTATGTTACATGGTTCAACGTTGACATTAGAAGATACCATAGTAATCACAGGAGGACACGTGACAAATGTGGAAGATAATTCATAATTGACCGCAATATAATGCAAAGCAAGAGACGGCTAACCTTGGAGCCAAATAACCTGCTAGCAACTAATGATGTTAGAAAAAGCAGAAGGATGAGAACTCCGAATCCCACTGCGGATGCCAAAACCCAATTCCTCGTTTCAACTGATCTGTTATTTTTGAAGAAACTTGAAAGCTTATATTGCGGCTTAGCCATGTACTTCAGTAAAAATAACGCTCCATTAAGCTCAATGATTTGAATAAAAAGAATTGCTAAAATCTGCATCAGCGAATTTTAAAGGAAACCCTTAGAATATATGATCGAAAAATATCCAGAAAGTTTATATCAAAATTAAAGATCAAACTCTGAAGCTATATATATATATAAGGATCGAAAACCATTTATAGCAGTTTGCATCAAACAATGAATAGAAGCTTCAATTAATGCTTAAACAAGTGTACACTATACCGTGGCCGTTACTGAGTTTAAAAATGAAGTCACCTACAACATACTAGAAGTAAACTCAGTCACAAAGTTGGTGATGGCCCTATCTACGCGATAGGTGTGGATTCAAACTCTAAGCAACATAAACGAAAAACAAATTCACCTTCAGATTATGGAATGAATGAAGTAATCCAAACACGAGGATTACATTGGGTATGAACGCTCACAAGCGGCGTGATTAGATAAAATAAAGAAAAACTTTAAAACATCTCATTTTTCATTCATTTCTTCTTTCTCAATATAAAATTAGGGAAACAGCTGTTGATCAGTGTAGCTAGGAAAGCAACAGACAGAAAAACTCACCTCAGTTTGTGGAGCAAGAAGATTCTTCCCTATTATCTGGGCAACCACAGATAAGCCTCCAAAACTTAAAGGAATATGCAGGTTGAATATATAAAAAGCAAGAGTGCTCCATAGTTCCCCCCCCCATGGACTGTTCCCTGGCAATACCGAGAATCCCTATTACAATATGAGATAACGTATAAGCGCCACCCTCAATATTTGGTGCGCAGAGTTAATTAATCACATTCAAATGAGAGTAGCACCAAGTGAAGAATCTGACGAAATAAGAAGCTAGGCTCTTTTAGGTGTTTACCTGAGAAAGTTCGTTCTCTTGAGTGGTTTTACTTCTTTTGCAGAAGATCTTGAAAGAAGGGCGATAACTGAGAGTGGCACCGCGTCTGAGTTGTAATGAACAAGCGAGCTGATTAGTGGGGAATAGAGAGCAGTGAAGGGGTTTAGTGAATTGTCTGCCGAATTCAGTGCTCCGTGAAGACGGCGGTGAAGAATGTAGAGGTGGCAATCTCACCGATGACATCTTACCTTCGTTCAACGAGAGACAACACTGCCCTCTAGAGGGCAGCAGAGGTCAAGAAGAAGCAATGACTGAAGGATTCTGTGTTTGAGATGCTTATATTGCAGCGAAAGGAAAGTGTTAGAGAGGAGACACAATCCATGGGACCCACGCCAAATCTATCCAGAGGAAAAGGAGAACGAGACCCAGACCACAGTAATCCAAGAACCTTTATTTTCTGTCCCTTCCAATCGCTCCTCCTCAGGCAAGCCACCGGAGCTCGAGGCTTCCACAGAGAAGCCAAGCGCCGCCGCCTTCAAATCTCCTCCTATGTTTCGATGTCCAGCATTTCAAACTCAAAACTTCCCCGCGCAAGACGATAACCATGATAGATTCTCAAACCTTGATGGCTCACCATTCATTAGATGGCAGAGGTCAGACTCAGATGCATGGTGTTCGAGAGTCGGGATAGTGTAATTATATTTATCTTTATATTTATTACCTTTGTAATATTATATTTTACACATTTAATTATTTTATCAAAGTGGAAGCTTTTCTAGTTCATAATATTTATTATTGGACATCCATTGCGTATATAAATACTGCGTAACATTGCAGAAGGCTTAAAATGCTTGTTTTGTGGAAAGCGAAAACTCACCAACGAGCGGTCATCTAGGTGAACTATTCATGGCGACAGGTGCCATTGTAGAGCTTCAGAGAAACTCCGGCGACTGGGATAACACAGTGGCAGAGATTGTGAAATTGGAGAGACGAATATTTCCCAAACATGAATCACTTGCTACATTCTTTGACCAGGAACTGAGAAAGAAGAACTCTGGATTGCTTTACCTTGCCGTGGATGGAGAAATTGTAGGCTTTGTCATGTATTCTTGGCTTTCTTCCTTATACGCCACTATCACAAAGCTGGCAGGTTTCAACTTCCTCTTCCTATAGTTTATTTGGAATTTTGCATCTAAATTGAGCTTTCTACTTCTCATCTTGGGTTTCGCATTGCTGTTTCAACTTTCAACTTTCAACTTTCAACTTTCAACCTTGGTCACGCTCACAAGCTGTTTGATGAAATTACACAACAAAAAATGTTCTAAACTATACCTTGCAAGTTATCGTGCTTACCATGTTGTGGATTTTACTAGTGAAGGAGCGATGGAGGAGGCAAGGCCATGGCGAGATTCTGCTAAAGGCAGCAATAGAAAAATGCAGAACAAGGAAGGTCTCTCGCATATTGCTTCATGTTGATCCCACGAGGACTCCAGCTTTGACACTTTACAGGAAACAAGGCTTCCAGGTTGACGCTTTGATCGAAGGATACTACTCCTCTGATCGAAGTGCCTATAGAATGTACTTGGATTTGGACGCCAATTAACACGCACTGGCTGATTAAGTACTTCTTTATATATTGTTCCATTGTAATTTTTTGAATACAGAATTTTTGAGGATTTTAGGGTCAATGTTAAAGAAGAAATTTTCACACCCAATTTTGATGTTGAGATGATATATGAAAAGCAAACTTCTCATTTTTCGATTCGGGAACTATTTCTTTGTTTGTGCATAGTTTCATGCTAATAATCTCTATGATTAAACTGGGGAACTAATAATCTCTATGATTCTACGTTGATACAAAAGTTTTCAAAAGTTGGGGGAAAAAGCTGTTGCTGCCCAGGATCGAACTAGGGACCTTTAGTGTGTAAGACTAACGTGATAACCACTACACCACAGCAACTCGGTTGACTTTGGTACGGGTCAAAATTAACCACTACTTTAGTGTAAATGTAATTTGTAGCATGACGCCGTAATTACTTAATTTCTGGACCATGAATTCGTGAGGTAATTGCAAAGCGTCAAAACCTCTTTCACCTTTTATGTTACGCAGCGGAGCCCTAGATTCCATCAAGGGCTTCGTTATTTGTCTATTGCAAATTTTATTTTTCATGTGGGGAAGTCAAGGTTCGTTTATGATTCTGACGAATTGAATTTCTGGAACAAAATGGCGGGTATGGTGAGGAGCTGCATTCAATCGATATTGAAGCTGGTGAACTCGGTCATTGGAATGGCTGGGTTAGCCATGATTCTATATGCTGTATGGATGATTAGGTATTGGCAGAGGGAAATAGGAGAGATTCCCTTTGGTGGAGATTCTGATTACCCTGCTCCATGGTAGAAATTTCGCCTTTTCGTCTCCTTTTCTTATTATTCAAGGTGCTTCTACTGGAGAAAAGAGGAGGATTAAGGCCTTTGGTCAAATGATTAAATTTCCCGCCCAGGGGGCAAATTTCCGTGTTAAACCTTGATGTTGTTGGAGGCAGAACAATTAGAGAACAAAAGTTGTCTGATCTAATTAATTCTTATAAATTACGTTCATTAACATTTCGCTCGTTAAAGCAATTATTGGACAACTTGAATCCCATATTCGCTAGGATATGGATCTTAGATTTCTAGATCATATTGACTCATCATGAATGAAATACTCTTTTCAATCAGGTTCATTTACACGTTCCTTGGCCTTGGAGTTGCTTTCTGTGTGATCACTTGCAGTGGTCATGTTGCTGCTGAAACTGCCAATGGGTGTTGCCTTTACTTGGTATCCTTTTCGTGAAATTATTAGTCAAGGGTATGACTGCTACTTTCACTCATTCCTACTTTAAGAATCACTGTAGAGCTTGTGCTTTTCCTCCAAAATAAAAATTTCAGTATCTTTTTCTTTCTTGTCATTGTATCTTTTTTTACTCTTCAATCCTTTTTTTTACTTTTCTATTATTCTGTGATAAAAGCTCTTGGTCTGTTTGATCGCCATTTCTGTTGAGTCCTTAAACTAAGCAGATGAGATGGACTTGTGGAGGATAAGATGGTTGTTGCCAAATATCAACTTATGTTTGTTCCTTTACTTTTCCCTGTCAAATTTAACCTTCTCTGTTGATATCACCTTTTATAGCTTATGATGATTTACAACATTTCACACCTTGGATACTTGAAAATTTAGAGAAGTTGAACCTGAGTTCGTAAATGCATTGGACGGAACATAAACACTGCTTTTTATGCTTATACTAGTTGCTTCTTCAGTGAATATGTAAGACGTGTATATTGTTTTAAGCTTACTACCATATTTTTGAGTGCTTAAAAAAAGTATCTATTTTGTCTTTTTTAATTAACAACTTGGTAGCAAATACCTAGGGAACCTTTCTGTAAAGAAGAAAATTACCAAGCAACTCTTTGTTTAATTACAAGAAGAAACATATCCAATATGTAATCTGGCTAATTTTTTAGTCATAGAATGAGCACATGATGCTGTTACTGTCCTGTTCATCTTAACTTTAACAGTATATGTTGTTTATCCTCATGCTCCTGATGCTAGAGGCTGCAGTAACTGTTGATGTATTTCTTAACCGGGACTGGGAGAAGGTTTGCCATGACACAAGCATTTCATGATAGCATGTTTTGTTATTTCACTAGTTTTGTATGAGTTTTTATTCAATGGTTTTATTAGTTGATTTATCCTGTGTTGTGATCTCTTCTATTTTTGGTCTTCGTGTGTTATGATCCCTTTTGGCTCCAAAATTGAAATCAGGACTTTCCAAAGGATCTGATGGGAAATTTTGATCGGTTCAAGAATTTTGTTAGGTCAAACTTTGAAATGTGCAAATGGATAGGCCTGTCAATTGTTATTGTACAGGTAAATATCTCTCTCATTGTCTTGCTCACTCGCTTGCCCTTTAGATTGTGGTACTTGAGTGAACCTTTATCGCAGAATCCGTAACTTTTGTAGTCAACTTGGTTACTGTATGATATATATGCTCATTCAACTAGCAGAATGTTAAAATTGTTGGGTATTTTACTATTTCATCATTTAAGATAGAGATGCAGTTGCACGTCTTTTGAGATAAAATTAGAAAGTTGAAATCCCAATGTTCTATTGTTCCTCACAGAAGTTATGCTTATCTTATGGTGCTCGGTTTGTTCCGCTTAGATTTAGTTACTTGGATACACACACACACACACACACACATTCATGATTAAGTAATTGAAGTGGACGAATGTATATAATTAATTATCAAAATTAATGGAAATTAACATTTTGTCTCTCATTTCTGTGATCTGTATGATTGTCAGTGCTATACACGATCAGCTCTAGTATATTTCATTGTGTAATTGGTGGCTTTTGTTTACGATCAATTTTAAGACTCGAGAATGATTTTTTTTTTTTTTAATTCAACCTAACAATAGATAGCTGCTTATGCCTTTTCCATGCAGGGGCTCTCTTTATTACTGGCAATGATCCTCAAAGCTCTCAGACCTCATCAATATTATGACAGTGATGATGAGTATGCGCCAGAAAGAGCTCCACTCCTGAATAATCCTGCTTATCCACCTCCTTATGTTGTTGTTGATCCTGTATATGGGCAGAAAAGGTGATGGGAAGAATGTATAGATTAGTGACAAGGTAAAGTTGATTTAGTCAAAGGCTCTTCATATTAGATTTAACTGGGCGCCACTTGTCTTTAAATCTGGATAAATAGATAAATTACTAGTAGTTTGAAAAATGATTTCGTATCTGATCATATCTTGAAGATGCTACTAAGTACATGGAAAACTCAATCTCTTAAGTGCCTAGAAACTTATTTATAAGATGTAACAATATAACCAATATAAGAATTTGAAACTTCTGGTGCTTTTGTCCTAAATAATATAGGAATGACGAGGTTGATTATTGTTGTTGTTGTTATAATAGAGTTCCTTGAGTTCAAAATATAGTACAAATAACTTTCTGAAGACTAGAGAAAGTAGAACACCCGGGGGCTATGCACAGTGTTTCCATATTATTTGGGGGAGCTCATATCTTGCTGATGAAGCATATTTCCATGATTGTCCAATACTGAAAAATAAATAAATAAATAAATAAAATAAATCGTTTGCCAATGAACAGAACTTTTAAGTACATAATGGGAATCATATGCAACTTTAAGTCAGTTTAATTCTAGTTATTTGTTGTCACATTAGATCATTTTGCTCTTACTTTGATTCCCTTATTTGACTGTTTCCTTCTTCCTTAAATTGTCATAATCTTGTTCAGTTGGAGCCCAGCATTTGGAGTTTTTTACAGAAAGGCAAAGCAAGTCTCTTTCAGACCATCAGCCAGAAATGGAATGGCTACTGAATAGATCGGAGGAACCATGCTTACCTCACCTTATAAAGAATCTGATACATCACACTCATGGCATTTAAACATGCCCTTTATTGCATTGTATTGATTAGTGTCTTGTAATGAATAAAAGTCCCGAACCTCTTAATATCTCCCTGCACCTTCTTTGAAAAGCTATATTGTTCATAGCTGGATGTCAGATCAACACGTGAATACATATTCTTTGAATAACTTGGTGGCAATTCATTCGTTTCCATTATGACTCAAGAGTGAAGAGAATGGTATCTAGTTTGAGCACCCACGTGAATACTCGAGCTAGCCAACTCAGTGGAGAATGAATCGAAAACTCAGAATGTGGTCTGGACAACCCGTAAAGTCAATTGAAACTTGAAAGCTTCAATTGTGATGGTGAAGGAATATAAGATCACGAGGCGAGCTTGGATAAGCTGGTCCTTTTCTTTTCAACTTCGCTTTACCAAAAGCAACATTCAACTTTGAGCAGAAATATCAAGCAACATAATTCACCAAAAAAAAACAAAGAAATATCAAGCAACATAAATATCGTTATATCAAGCAACACTTGGGGGGGGGTGGGGGGATAGAGAACACAAGGGCAGAATAAACGACTTATTTTACATATGGGCATTTACAAGTAATGCAACTTTATCCATTTTAAATTTTAATAATTAAATCTATCCGAAAATGGCTCCCCGGATATGTCTTATTCGTCGTCTGTGGAACATATCCCATCCTATCTACCGAATGGATTCACAAGCACATGCCTTGAAAGCTGCTTTAAACACCACTTCGACCATAATTTATTCAACACATGAAGCGAACCACTTTTTTAGCAGCATTATTAAAATAATACTGGTTTGGCATGCTATTCTGATTCACGAGTATCGGAATAAAATATTGAGATCACATTAAATTATGCGCATCTCATATGTACTTCATACAAGTGAACTGTGAGAACTTTCATTTTGTCCACCTTGGACAGTTAAGCAGGAAAAACATACAAAAGCGATGAAGGTTACTCATATGTTTGGCTTAAACAAAAGCACATGTTGTGGTCAAACAAAATCCTCTTTCTCCATTAAAGTTTCTTAGCTTCGCTTACTTTGATGCTTCATTTTCAAAGTTGTGTGCTTCCATACCAGATTTGTTTATCAAATCATTCTCCGATAATCAAGGAGCCTAAGAACATATATTAACATCAGGAGGATGGGTTAATTAAGAAGTGTAAGTTGTTAGTATTATTTAATGTAAACAAAATTGCATAGTTCTGAACAGTTCATGACCAGCATTGAATTATAGTGAACAAGATAGAAAATTTTTACAGTCCTGTTGATCACATATATCAGACTAGATGCAGAGTAATTAACACTGGAGGGCTCACAAGTCTCGAGAATTCTTTAGCATATTGAATGGGAAACAAATCGATCGAGCACTAATGAATTGTACGTTAGAAGAAACAAAATTTTGACTTTGCTACCAAGGTTACTTGGATCTAGTGAAAGGTTAATTCCTTGTGAGGAACCAATTCAAATTCCTACTGGGAGATGTATTCATATTTAGTATGCGATAATGCCTTGAACATTATTATCGAAATTATTTGTACTTAGAAAAAATTGACACTACTGATTTTACTGTAATTATATTGCTTTATTTTGCAGAATGGCACTTACCTTTTACATATAAGATACTAATAAATTAAAGCAGCATATAATGGAAATTTGATTTTGTCTCAATAACAGGGGATAGCCCACCATTATGCATAAATACAAATAAAACTAAGACAGTGCTTGCTTGATAGATAGGGCCACTATACACAATAATTCATAAACTCTTCCGTAATTTTCTCTGTTATAGACGTGGAAATCAACTCACCTGATGCTTTCTTTATGTCCCTTTTTATATGTGAGAAAAATCCCCCATGTGTTTTTGTCATATTGTCAATTATTGAGCAAAATTGATTAATAAAAGAGCACATGTATTTGTCCAAATAGAAAAGCTAACGTGGTTTTGGGTTTGGCAACTTCACCCTTTTGAATTGAACAAGAGTAAAGTAACAAATCAAATCAAGGAAATTTTAGAAATTGATCACTAATGATTTTGATTGGGAGCAAGAAATTAACACACAAGATGTTAGAGGTTCGATACTATGTAGAATGATATCTAAATCATTAAATATAATTACATCTTTTTAAGATTGGCCCTATTTATAGGCCAATGTAATCACTGATGTGATTGGGTCCAATGAAATTGATTAATCCCCCGTAATACGATAAATTAAGATTTAAATCGGGGTGTTTGTATTTTTTATAATACTTTGAATAATATTTCCTTCAATATGAGGATATTTATATTTAGTAAAAAAGTTTAATGCAACCTTCCACTTTTTAAAATGTAAGTCATAGTAACTTTTTAAGGTGAGAAAAAAAGTTAAACAAATTACTTAATTCTAACATATATTCTGAAATATTTATATATATAGTTAGATTATATTAATTTATTAGTTAAGTAAATTAGTTTGAAAAAATGATAGATACATTAATTCATTTGTTTATCTAAACTGTTAAAAAAACAATTAACTTTTATATTAAAGAACGAAGGTAATATTAAAAAAAATTAAATCTCATCAATTTTTTTCCAAACGTTAACAACTTTTTAACTTTATCCTAATTTAATATGTACTCTACTCTAAGAGTATAAAATCTAAATATTAAAGGTAAAATTGTATAAAAATTTAATGATGTCATGCGACAAAAGAAATTTTTATTTATCTTATAATAATATTACATCCGATTCTTAACATAAGAGTCAATTGATATTTTTAAATTAATTGAAAGAGCTAAATAAATAATTTGATTGTAACATATATTGTAAAATTCTCATGTGTATTGTTAAATTATATATCATTTTATAAGTTAGACAAATTATATTAGAGAAGAATAATAAATATATTAATTAAATAATTTATTTAGATTATCTAAAAAGTCAACTAACACTTATATTTAGAACGTGAACTAGTATTAAAGTAGTATGAAGGTTTATAGTCAACTAAATGAAGGATGGCTTATTAAATGAAGGGATAATGGTCAATTATGTCATTTATCAATAATCAATTTTGGATTCTCTCATTCATTTATAGATAAATGAATTTGGGATGATCAATTATGTCATTTACCATTTATAATTTATGAAGCTTGACATTAAATATTGATGGAGGGAAGTTGATGGAAAAAAATAGGAAAGGGATAAATCAACATATTCAAGTATTCCCTTTTGATCTTTATTACAATGCACCAATAAGGAGAAATTTTCTATTCCAAATATAAAGAACCAACCTCAACATTAATAACTTTTTTTAACCTTTTTTATGCGAACTTTTTTTAACTACCCCTGCTATTAATTGAGGTTTAAAGTTTAAAAATTAAGTTACATCATTTAAAAAAAAGATAAAATTGATGAATTTAATGATTTAATTATCCGCAAAAAATTAATAGTTGATCCTTTACAATAAGGATCAGATAGAGAGTTTATATTTTTTATCCGTTTGCAAGCTACGCTGGCCTGGCGTTGCTATTTTATTCGGGGGATTCGACCGTTTCATTAAAAAACGAGAATAACGGTAGGAGAGATTCTCACTAGCCTGAAATGACAAACACACCCTTCTACTCCTGACGTGCCAAAAGCCCACTGGCGCACATGCGAAATTAACGCCTTAACTACCGATGGGGCCCAACTAGTTGTATTTTATGTAAATAATTCTCAAACAAGGGATGAAAATGTCATAAAAAGTTTCCAATGTGGGACCCTACTTCATACTATAAGATCCCCCGAAGCCTCCTTAACGGTCTAAAACAGCAAGCGTTTCTGCCGCCATCGAACTGTCGGCAATCTCCCCAACTGTCCTTCCCCTCCTCCTTCTTTGCTGGGTTCTGTGCTCACCAGAGCTCTGAAACTGTGGTGGCGCCCCACCCCATTCCACCCCATTACACAATGCAACGCCACTGTAGCTCCGTCGACGTGATCTTCATCTCATTGTTGATTCATTTTTTGCTGGTAAGCGCTCAGGGGCAGCTTCAGCACCGTGTTTTAGACCCGCATTGGTACCCCGGCACGGCCACCTGGTACGGCGACCCCGAAGGAGAGGGAAGTAACGGTATGTCCCTTCATCTAGAACTGGATATATATATGTATGTATATATGTAGCAGCGAGTTGGACTTAAATGTATGTGTGTGAAGGTGGGGCATGTGGATACGGGTCGTTGGTCGACGTGAGGCCGATGAAGGCTCGGGTCGGGGCGGTGGGTCCGGTGCTGTTCATGAAGGGAGAGGGCTGCGGAGCCTGCTACAAGGTGAAATGCTTGGACAGGAGCATATGCTCGAAGCGAGCCGTGACGGTGATAATCACCGACGAGTGCCCAGGCTGCCCCTCCGACCGGACCCACTTTGACCTCAGCGGCGCCGCATTTGGCCGCATGGCTCTTGCCGGTGAGAACTCTCAGCTCAGAGACCGTGGTCAAATCCCTGTTGTTTACCGAAGGTATATATATCGTTACCGGTTTGTTTTATCTCTCGGCCAACATTTTGTTGTTTTTTCTTTGTATTTTAGAAAAAGAAAAATATATAACTTATCTAGTTTGGCCAATCAGTAACTCATTACTCGAAAATCTATCAACAAATTTATTATCCAAGTTGATCTTTTATACATATATAAACACACACACACACAGAGAGAGAGAGAGAGAGAGAGAGAGAGACTTGACCGTAGTGGGTTGTTGCTGAGACTGTAGGTGTTAAAGGATCCTTATTTATTTTTTCTTTTGTAATTTCAGGACACCATGTAAATATCCAGGTAGAAACATTGCCTTCCATGTTAATGAAGGATCCACACCTTTTTGGCTATCGCTGCTGGTAGAGTTTGAGGATGGAGACGGAGACATTGCCTCTATGCACATTCAAGAAGTGAGAATTAATCTTCATAATCTTCTTCATTTTTGCAAAATTTTTCTTTGGTCATCAGTTTATATTTCCTTTTAGAATCTAAGATCCTTAAGAATGAAGAAAAGAACTTCTCAGGTGTCTCAGAATAGAAACAGATGCCATTACAGCCTAAACTTGAGAGCTTAGAAAAACTTCTAACATGACAGATAATTAAGAAAGTGATCACATTTTTTTGGGCGGTATGTTTTTGTTTAGCCAGAATAATGAGCACTTTATCCCTTAAGCTTAAGTGCAGAAACAGATAGAATATTCTATCTTCATAAAAAATGTTTGGAGATTTGACTCAAACAAACTTGCCTGAACCTGCGCTAAAGCATTATGGTCACTCATATATTCATTCCATCCACTAAAAAGGCTATAAAATATAAATGAGCATGTCTAGTTATCTTATAATGCATGTTGCGATTAAACAATTCCAACTATTGAGGACTTATCTCTTCTCATCACATGCCACTGCCCACCTCAAAAGTTAGGCAAATACACAGAAGATATATAGTAAATTAATATTCCATGTAAATTAATATTACTACAAAAATATATGCCTATCTATCTTCTTGATACTGGTACTGTATATGTTTGTGACCCAAACCCAGTTTTGGAGGTTACAGATTAAATAATGAGACTGATTTACTTTTGCAATATTGGGTATTGAATTTGACAGGCAGGGTCAAGTGAGTGGCTTCAGATGAATCATCTGTGGGGTGCAAATTGGAACATTATTGGAGGGCCATTGAAGGGACCTTTCTCTGTGAAACTAAGCACTTCCACTGGGAAAACACTTTCTGCAAGAGATGTTGTCCCTAGGAACTGGACTCCAAGAGCCACTTACACTTCTCGTCTCAACTTCTTCCACAATTAGCTCTCCAATAAGCCACTTAATTAATTCCTAAAGGAAATAATAATAATAATAATAATAAGGGGGACGAGGAGGAGGAGTAGGAGGACAACAACAAATTAAAAACAAGTGGTTCTTCTCCTTTTTTTCTGCTGTCTATTTTTGTCAGAAAAGTTGCTGTGGAGGTTCATTAAGTGAGTAGCTTCCAATGGTGAATTATTAATCTGCTTTTTCCTTATTTTGTTTCACTTTTTACTCTTCTGCTGCCTATGTATTTACCCTTTTCCGGGTAGTAGAAGTAGCCCTCTCCAAAGAGGAGAGCGAGCTGTATTGCAGTAGTGGATGTGTGTGTGCAGTTGTACTAGTGGTCCTATTATAATTAATGAACACTGA
>JANTPZ010091441.1:0-26511 GCA_025593235.1 Vachellia pachyceras
AACCATCCAGTCCAATACCAACCCCTTTGATCGGATCCATCATTATTAGTTTTTATACTTTTATTTTTAGGATAGAACTTAGGGAAATTTATTCTGAGGCCCTAAATAAAGAATTTATTTAAGGAATGGTCTCATTGATCAAAATATTTATCAAGAGATCCCATTGATAAGATAAGGTATTATCAATACATAGGACCTCATGTTGTTAATGGGACCTCTTGATAAATATTTTGATCAATGAGACCATTCCTTAAATAAGTTTTTTATTTGGGACTTGAGACTAAATTTCCCTAAAACCTTATATCAAATTATTTATATTCATCAAATCAAATTATCCAATCACACTTATTATTTTTCTATTATTAATTGTTAAAATATGTATGTACACTTGTAAATTCACGTGTAAACATGAAATAATGGATATGAACAGCATCACGGCATCACCTTAGTTCTCTCCTTATTTCTATCCTGTCAAATATTATGTGGAAAAAAAATAATTCATTACCATTGCTTGTATATTAAAATTTTCCTATAGTGAAAATTATTATTTTTAATTAGAGAAATTTCACAAATAAGAAAAACGCTTCCCCAAAATCCTATGATTGAGAATGTGTTCCAAATTGAAAGACAACGGTTATATTGCAACAACACTAATTAATATGGACCAAGATGTGTCAGTAATTGTTCCAGGACGGAGGTTTAGTTGAGGGGATAAATCATAATCGAACTATGATGTTTGGTCGTTTATTCCACTGAGGATTGGGAAAATAGAGTTGTACCCTAACTAACCGTTATAGTTTTTGATTTAGTGGTAAGCGCTTAATTGTAACAATTGACATAAGAGTATAGTCATAGGTTTGATTCTCAACAAGACAATTGCTGAGAGGTAGATTGTTGACCAATGTGTGACAACAATTGTTCTATGGCAGAGACTCAGTTGAAGGATCAAATTATAATCGAACCATAGCGTTTGGATATATATTTAATTGAGGATTAAGGAAATAGAGTTACACCTAACTAATAACTACAGTTTTTGGTCTAACAGTAAACATTTGATCTTAACAATTAAAAGCTTACAATATGTAACATGCAAGAGTATTTTGAATGCTTCAATAAAAGGATACATGCTGTTAGCGAAAAATATTTACAAATGGGATTAATATTTAATAACTTGATGGAAAATTATTTAAGGAGTTAACTTTTATGCCGCACAATTAAATATTTCACAAACAACCAGACACAAATTAAAATACAATATAATCAATCTTGACCAAGGAGATAATTATTTGATAGGGTGATATCATATATGATGGAACATGCGTTTATAAAATTAAAGCGATGTCGTAGTGTTAGTCAATTTTAATTAATTTGTTCCGTAAAATAATTAAAAAAACTATCGCAATGGTAACATCAATATTGAAAATGGAAGGAGGATGTTGGACCATATAAGGAAATTTACAATCAGGTCCCAAATAACAGAATTAATGAATAAAAGGTCTCAAAAATTCATAAAATTATCATAAGGTCCCAGGAGTAGCTGCTGAGGTTATCATTAACAATATTACCAGCTTTCGTTAACAACCTCAGCAGTTACCTTTGGAACTTTATGGTAATTTTGTGAATCTTTAGGACCTTTTATTCATTAATTCTTCTATTTGAGATTTGAATGTAAATATCCCATGAATATAATTCTTTTTTTAATTTATTTCTAGAAACTCAACAACCACCCTTTCTCTCTAGTCTAATCCAACATTATCTTCTGCCCTTTATTAATTAATTAATTTAATAAAATAGTCACATTATATTATGTCAAATTCCCAATCAACAAATCACGATACCATTCAACTTATGAAATATATTAAATCATAAATGCAAAGACTGAAGGCACTTAATTAAATTATTATATAAGTTGGTGCGTTTGCTTACATAATCAAGAGTCAATTTCGCTTTGCAATTTCAGCCATTAACATATTAAATTGAAAAAAAAATTGATGAAAAGAGAAAAGAGATCATCCATCTTTCTTAATATAAAACTATGAAAGTATTTCATCTTTTTGGCTTAGCAAGATTTCCTCATTCTTTAAGTATATGAAAGGAATAAAAGAGAGGCTAATGGAAAAGTTAACAGTTTTTTTTAGTAACATTACTATATCTGAATTCAAGCAGATTATGGATCTGATGTAATATTTATCAAATATCAAATAATACTTTATTCACTTTGTTACCCCAGAAACAATATGAAATAAAAACATTCCATTCTAAAAAATCATTAGGTAAAAATTTCAAATTTATAGTAATTATTTTGAATGAATTCAGTATCAAATTGCTCTAATTGTTGAATAACTTGAGAAATATCTAACAAAAATGGTATATTAACTGAACCAATTATTTTTATATCTTTCTTATGCAACTTTCCTGGCAACATGTTAATGTAGAAATTAGTGGACAAGTCCATTTTAATTTCACGAAAAAATTATTCTTTTAATTTTTATAATTTTGATTTTTGATTTGTTTGTAGCTCAGTCTCCGCATTTTAATACGGTGCTATTCAATTTTATAGTTTTGAATTTTGTATAGACTTTGATCCATTGCAACTTTATCTTTATAGTTTTTAACTATTTTATATTTGAGTCCACAGAGTTTATCAAATATATAATTTTATTTTTCAATGAAGGGATCGATATTTCAATCGTTAAACTATGAGATTGAGTTGTACTGAATTAAAATTCAAGGATTGAATTATAATTAAATCAAAACTGTAAGAACTAGCCAAACCAAATCAAGATATAAATGCTGAGTTATAATCAACTTAAACTATAAAAGATAAAACATTAATTTTTCTTTTTGTATGTTTGGGAATTCCATTGAGAAAAAAGAATTTACGGATTTCTAGATGGTTTTACGGATTTCAAGATTATTTTTATGGATTTCGAGATGATTCTTATAGATTTTGAGATGGTTTTGTCTCGACTTCCGTACACCGTTGTTCGGGAATGAATTTCCAAAAAAAGCACTTTAACTACAAAACAAAAACAACCCCAACAAACAAAAAAAAAGAAATCATTTTCAGGCAAAATATTATCATCGTTTTTTATTATTATTTAGTATAAAGGATGGGGGAAGAAGAAGAAGAAAAGGTGTTTTTGGGAAGGGAGGCAATTATTGGGGTGGTGGTGGGGCCCCACGGTGGTTTAGTCTGAAATGGCTGCCGTAGTGCTATGCTATCCTCAGCGCACGCTCGCCTCTGTATGGCCACACACATTTTCCTCCCTCATTCGCCCCCCACGCCACGCCACGTATGAAGGGGCACAATTGGAATTGCAAACACAAAATATTTAGGAAGAGAGCATCCACATTGGCGCAACAGTTTGTATAACGTAAAGGTACTTGAAATTGAAAATATAATTCATTTTATATATTTGATATGGTAAAATTTGGAGGTAGAATTAGAATTTAAAATGGGTAGAAATGATTTTCATAATGTAATTTAAAGAATTGATTTTTTGACCCCTCATTTTTTTCATATTTAAATTCATTTCCATCCTCATTTCCATCTCCATCTCCATCTCTATTTCTATTTTCATCTCTAATTCCATTCCCAACAAAATCAATTTCAATGTACCAAACTAGAAAGTTTTCTTATAATTAACATTAGATGGAGTATTAAAATTAAAATTGTTCTCAATACAAGTTATTAGTTTAGAGAAGTTTCCTCAATTAGTTGAAAAAGTTTTATAGTTGAAAAAATGTCTCAACTTACACAATTGATAAAAAAAATAGTCCGTCTGATCTAATGAAAATAGGTATCCATATTTAATGCTTACAATAGGCAGAATATGAATACTTATTGGGTCCGTTAGGGAAAGCCGTGGAAAAGTGCTTTTACCATTTACGAGGTAAATGTATGAAGGAGATTATCTCGTTTTGCGAAAAAACACTGTTGAACGTACTTTTGGGATGTTCGGAAAAAGTCACTAGTACATCCGCTGCTTATTCAGTATCACTAACTGTTTTCCTGTCTGGTATGATATAATAGGACTAATTCATAACAAATAATAAAAAAAATTTCAATTTTTTGAATACTTTCCACATACATATATGGTTGGTCATGAGAAAATGGAAGGAATGATGGTAATTTTATTTTAATTTTCTTACATTTATTATTATATGCATCAGCATCTAGATAGAACTAGTGACTGGTTCAAATTAAATAACGGTCCATTGGGCTTGGTTTAGAGTATGCTGGGCTTCTAAAATTAAGCCCGCTCCATTAGACTGCGAAGCCTATCGATCGGCATCGGTTGAGAAAGAAGGACTGCATATTTGCATGGTCAAATTCAACAACTCTACTTCTTTTTTTATCTTTTAATTTATTTATTACGTTTTATGAAAGTGTAGTTTATATTCAGTATCATCTCCAATGACTCTCTCTCTCTCTCTCTCTCTCTCTTTAATTACATGGATGTAACTCGAGAAATACTGACATCTTAAGAATACCACATCATCTGAACTTTGTTCAACGAAAAACACGACGATTCATATTATTTTAATTCTAGTTGGTTGACGATTAATATGAAATAATTCACATTTATTTCCGTTGTGTTAGTGTGGTGGATTACACTTAGTGTTCGGGCATCATAAAGTTACACTTGATAATGCATTTTGGGGGAAGTGATAATACATTTTGATATCCAGAAAGCAAGATGCACTTGTAATCTCACAAATAGAGGGAGAAAGAGGGAAAGAGTTCCAAAGTCTCAATAAAATGACAACCAAAATATTGCTTCCTTCATGCTAGCTATTGATTGCTAATATTTACAGTTTGTTTCATGTTATACATGCCACAGTTCCACCGTACAGGCAAAATCATAAACCAACCATGCATCTTTGATGCATGCTCTACAAGAATTGTAAATTTGAGAGCGTCCCACTTTGCGTTTCGTTACAACAAAAATGTATAAGTAAATGAGCGAGGATTAAGGCCTGTAATATATGGCTACAAGGATTAAAATTCTTGCTTTTTAGTGAAAATTCAGAGGTTTCTCATCTGATGATGCATGAGGAGGACACAGTAGGTATGTGGTGGAATTTATAGCAATTCCAAGCATCGGATACAGTTATGGTTGATAAGCCTACTCGCAAGGCTCTCTGGTTCTGGGACCAGAGCAGATGTCAAGCTGTCCCAGAAATGAAATGTCATTGACTCGTCCAAAATTTTCCTGAACAAAGCATCTTGCCGAGCTTTTTCTGTCTCCGACATCGGTGACATAAAGTATCTGCTTATAGATCAATTATATCAAGGTAACATCATTACAATGTGCAGGTAAGGGTTGGTGCCAGTACTGAAGAATGTGTGCAAAATATCTCCTAACCATTTCTATGCCATGACTAAAACACCACATTCTGAATCGAAGGAGGATGTCATGCTATGTTACCTTGTGATGTTCTGAGAACTAATTGGGAAGAAGATATAGGAGGGTTCCTCTTTCAACTCCATCTGCTTAACATAATTATTCTTTCCTTTCAAAAAATTTCTTGCAACCCTGGTCAAAAGATCAGCGCCATTCCATCTCAAACTGGTATCCTCATACGTTAAGTAGAACTCCCTCAAGCACTCATTTATGAAGAGACTGCATTTATGAAGCCAAGAAAAATTCCCAATACTCAAAACGCTCATCAATTGTACTAAACTTATATCATTTAAAATCAATTCAACCATCAAAGGCATGCTCCAATACACAGCATTTCAAGTGTCCCCTTTTAATACCTCAAGCACAACATGGTCAGATTTATTATTATTTTGATCTTCAAACTAATGCGTCCGTGCTAGTTCCTTCTATTTCCTATCCTTCGTTTTAATAAATTGAATTCTTTTAAGTTGTAACTCAAAAAAAAAAAAAGGTAACATAATGTAACTACTCCCTGAGATGATACCACTTTAGGTCATCAAGATGTCATCAATACCTGTGCCTTCTAAATGCCATCACAGCACCATTTAAAGCATTTCCAACGATTTGATCCTCCATACCAACAGAATTATCAAGGAAAGAGATTGGTTTTAAAACTATGATATCTGAGTCTAGATAGATCCCACCATACCTGAGGGGGGAAAAGAAAAAAGAAGCCAGTCACTGGTATAATAGACTGATACAATTTTCACAAGAATTAAACATACGTAGCAAGTCTGCAGCTTAATCCAATTAATACACAGAAAAGATAAGGCACACACTATCAGCATACAGTGATATATACTAACATAGTTTATCCACGTCTTGGTACTTGGTTCATGGAGTAAAGGAAAAGTAACAAGGAGCTGACAACATATGCTTTGGAAACAATGAAATAGTCTCAGAACAATTAGGGTGGATTTTAGACTCCCTATCACAGGCAAATATGTTGAATATTCATTGTGGCAAAAAATGGAAGTGTTTAAAGGGCGCAAAATGCAGAAGAAAGTGAACATATAACCAGAGTTAGCAAGTTTACTTGTACAGAGCTGCAAGACGGATAAGCTCACTGTAATGAGTAGGATAGAAATTTATCTTTCTCCATTCAAACCAAATGGAGGCAAAAATGTGGGTTGGGGTATCCTTCAGAAGTTCATCAAGATTTGGCATAGCAACAGCAACTTTATAGCTGAAAAAGATAATGCTTTAGCTGAGAATACATAATTTAAACAACAGGAGAATTGGTCCAAAAGTAATAGGAGGAAGGGGAAGGAAGATAAATACCCATCATTTACGAAGTTATCTCTAAAGAAGTCAAGCTCAATTGTCTCTGAGAACACCACAACACAGGCGTCTCGATGGTAGTAGAGCAAACTCTCAAGTCCACGTTGATGCCGAACACTATACATCCAAGGTGGTGAATTCCACACCATAAACACCCTCATATCACATTTTCCCATCCTGAAAAAGGCATCCATAAATTCTGAAAATGCTAAATGTGGAGGCAACCCAGGATAGTATCCCCAAGTTTCACCATCTGCATATATATGATTAAGAAACTCAGGCCTTTTCTGAATCTCAGAGCCAACACCCTTAGAACCAGTTGACCATCCCTGTTTGCCAATATGATCTGCACTATTGTCTTGTCTTGTCTCACTGGCTTGTTCTTCACTTCCCAAATTCATGTCTTTTTCAGTAGAAACATCGCCTACATTTTCATTTAAATTCCAACGTTCTGTTCCTTTAATTCTTGACTCTCCGTCACCCTTGAAAGAAACTACATTATCTGCTCCGTTAATCTCATTGTCGTCTAAAGTTGTATGCTCTAGTCCTTTAGTCTCACTCGTTGACTCTCTATTATTCCTAGTCTTACATTTGCAAGCGCTAGCTCCATAATTAACAACCTCATCATCATTTTCTTGCAAGTCTGAATCACGGGTCTTCTTGGATCCGTATAAAAACTTCCGACCCAGAAATGGGGTTCTACTAAACTCATTCATCCACCAATTCAGCGAATTTCGGTTACCCTCCGTAAACCTGGCCAAGGTGAATTCATGAGGATCTCGCAGCATCAGATTTTTCATCGGCTCCAGAACAGCCCAATTTGATTTGAACATCTTATTCTCCTTCAAAAGCTCGCCCTTTTTCTCGAACCAATCACCCCATCCTTCTCTCAAGGGCGAGACTCTCCTTCCCGATCTCAACAAGAGCACATCTTCAATTCCCATCACCTGCGCTGCTTTCCTCCTCATGTCTTCGTCCACCTGCGTATCGTCGGAAGCAAATGCAGCCTTACTCCGATCCTCCTTCATCCCGAATCCAGCAAGAAATCCCCCACCATCATCATCCCATTCCTCAATCGATCTCTCCTTTAAACGCCTCCTTATACACCCACTTACATGATCAAAGAAATACCCATAATTATTTATCCGACTATCAGAACCTGTATACTCGTCTACTGCCAAATCCGCTGGTTCTCTTTGTTGCTGATCTCGATGATCCTCATCAAGAATACCAATCTCGTTGATTGCGTCCTCGATTTTCCTTTTCGAAGAAGAGCCGTCTTCCTCTTCGCGAAAGGGAGTCTGTACGATGTTGGGGTGAGGGAGAGAGCGAGAGAGGAGAGAGTAAAGGAAGGAAGCTAAGAGAAGAAGCATAAGGAGGGCAGAGATGGCGATACAGTGGCAGGATCCATAAGGGAAGAAGCGTCGCCGGGATCGGAGGAATCTGAGCATTGTCGGAGTGAGACTAAACGGAGGGTCGGTGCATGTTGAAGAGTTGAGTAAATGTGACTGTGTCTGTGAAGTCTTGAAGGCGAAGAAGGGGGAATGAGAGACTGCATGCGCGGCCGTTAATGCTGTTGTGCCAACTCATTTCATTGCAGCCGAGGCAAAGACCGTCTTTGCGATAAATATATCATTATTACGATATTATATTTAGAAACATAAAATTTAGAACAAAAAATTCCATCTAATTGTGAAAAAACCTATATTTAGTTTGTTTTAATTGAGTAAATTGATATTAAATATACACTCTTTCCTGTCTACAATATAGACTCAATATGAGTTGTTAAATGTGTGTTTGAATTGATTCAAGTGATTTTCACATATAAAAGTGATTACTAAAAAGTTGACTTGTTAAAAACATAATTTTTTTTATTATTTTCTAAAATCATCCATATTAAAGGTCAAAAGCTGCATTAATTACTTACAATATCTGATTGTATATAAGAAAAAAAAACGAAAAAAATAATTTTTTAAACATTATTAAACTGAATTTTTATCAAATATACTCATTGTTCACAGTAAATCATTACATATAAATCCAATCCAATCTTCATGTTTATTGACGGGTGATTTGATGAAACAATGCGTTCTTGCCAAATTTTCAGAGCCATCAACAACAATGAAGTAAATTTTTGGAGGCTTGTTAACAAAATGCGTTCTTGCCAAACATTGGGCATAAATTAACATTAAACCTGATAAATGTTAGGTTGATCGATAATTGGGTCTATTGAAATTGCAGCAATTAATAATTCCAGTCGAGTGGCGAATAAATGCCACAACTGGAGAATTTTTTTGGTCGAATTTACCAAAAAAAAAAAGTTTAATCAAACAAATGAAAAACAACCAAGGCAGTGGTCAAAGACCAAATTAAGTTTAACAAAATACAAATACTAATACCGGAGGAGTCACTACTTCATAATTTTGTATGGCGTTCTTCACAGGAGAACAGTAGAGGCAAAATTACATTAGCTCACTGAATCTACGGTCATAACACAACCAATTCAGCAGAGTCAAACACCATGAATTTCTTCCGTGCAATGTTCTAGACAACAAATATTCAAATGCAACGCAAATGCAAATTCCATTTCCAAGTGACGTTGACAGCGACCATTTACATCAAACCCCAAAAAAAACCCAACCTAAGCTAACTGACCATTCTTCCCCTTTCCAAAAGTATGGTTGCAAACTAGGCCTCCATTAGGCACTGTGAATTCTTGGCACAGAAGAAAGCTTCTAAAACAAAGAAATTATACTTGTGTTAAGTTTCCTTCCCCAACCTGCTTGTTGACATCAACGCTAAATCCTGCTAAATTTCGATACTAATAACAGAAGTCCGGCATTCTACCAACAATAGCTGCCTCTCCAAAGCAACAGAGAGGTCCATCAGCGTTCTTACTTCTTAGTCATGGAAAGATTTGCCTTTCTTCTTTTCAGAACTATCTTAGCATAGTTTTGAACTTTCTGCTACTCCAGCTTCTTGGGATGCATGATTCATATTTGAGCCCTTCTCAATATTACAGCTTCTCTTTTCACAAGTCAAATTTGAAACATCTTCACTGCCAGAGCTCTTTCCAGATTCATGTGCATCTTGAACTTCAGCGGGAAGGAGATGCTTGCCATCTTGTAAAATTCCTTCTGCAATGTTAATATAAGTTGAAGCACCATCATCACTAGAGTTCTTTTCAGATTCAGGTACATCTTGAACTTCAGTAGGAAGGAGCTGCTTGCTATCTTGTAAACTTCCTTCTCCAATGTTAATATAATTTGAAGCATCTTCATTACCAGAGTTCTTTCCAGATTCAGGTACATCTTGAACTTCAGTAGGAAGGAGCTTCTTGCCATCTTGTAAACTTCCTTCTCCGATGTTTATATATCCCCTAGCACCTATGACCTTTTCTTCGTTATCTGCTTGACAAATCGAATGTCGTATTTTGGTGTCTGAAAATATAGGTTTCATGTCATCCTTGACAAACAAACCTTCCTTGTCATGAAAACTCCTGGCCTCACAAAAGGTTAACGAGGAAGCCTTTTGGTTGTGCATAAGCTCTGGACATTCTGATCCATTATTTAATCCTATCTTAGGTATGGACTTCCCTTCTCTTGGGCTTCCTCCTCCCCCAGTGTTCATACCCCTAGCATGATCACTTTCGTATTTAAAATGTTTTTGACAATCCAAAGTTAGCTCTTTGCCATCTATTTTGAGGTTTTTCTCAGCTAGAATCACAGCCTCACAGCTTTTACTATCATCCTTGGGCTCCAAATTTCCAAGTGATGATGACACTTGTAAATTTTGAGAACCAAGATTGATGTCCTTGCCATTAGGAGTTGTGTTCTTACTAAAATTTGGACGGATCAACTTTCTTTTCTTCTGTTGCACTGTCCACAAGTCATCACTCCTTCCGCTCTCTCTTACGCTCTCATCAGAACCTCTAATCTGACTTTCATTATTTCTTCGTACCTGACTGCGACGCTTGAAATCCACAAAACGAGCACCTTCATCTATTTGATTAGTTTCACTGCCACCTGCAGCAATCATGACATCCATACTTGTATCATCCGGGCTCTTCCCAGAGGAAGCTTTTGTTGACCTTGAGCTTCTAATTTTTGCTGACCTTGTATCCATACTTGTATCATTCAAGCTCCTGATTTTTCTATCTCTCAAACTTTCAGCTTTGTTGAGCTTGACCCATGGGTTAATCTTTCTTTTCATCCCCTGTTGGTTGCAACTTTGCCGAACCATGTCCATTACTTCATCCACCGAATTCAAAGAACAGATATCATATCCCCCTTGGCTGTGATTGCTTCCATATTTTTTGTTGTTAGAAGGATGCAAAAAAGATAACCGGGAAAATACACTACTTTTGTTCATATAACCAGAATAAGAACGTCCAGAATTCCCATAACATTCAAAACCAGGACCATGTTCATGAAATAATGGATCATCATATTGGTTTTGAGCATGATTCTCATTTTCCCAAAGCATAGTAGAACAAGTTTCATTGTTCTGCAATGTCATCTCATCATGGCTAAGGTTTTCCTGCAATGATATGGAGCAATAACCATCGCTAAAATGTGTATTGTACTTGTCACACAATGAAGAATATGGCTCAGAACCCCAGCCACTGTTTCTAATAGCCAAATGAGGGAGGAGACCTGACGATGACTTAAAAGGAGAGCTGTCAAGACCTTCATATTCAACAGGCTTAGTTGCAAGCCATTCAGAATTCTGATCTGCACACAAGGTCATGCTAGTCACGTTACTTTCAAAGGGAACAGAATTATTAAGTCCATATCGTCTTGTATCATTCAGCTCTGCATGAACATAAGATGGTGGATCATCCAGAGAATGCATGGTATTTCTTCTACAATTGTTTGATGGAGAGGCACTATCTCCCACTGACTTAGAACTATCATTAATCCTAATCCTAACAGATGATGGCTGCCTAATATCAGAACCAGGGGCATCAGGATCATGGAGAACGGTGCTCTTGGAACTTGAATCTCTTTGTGCTACGTAAAAATTGCCTGAGATCTGTGCCTGGCTTGGGTGAGGCATAGCAGAAGTTGCCACAAGTTGATCTTGAACCAGATAATCAGGGTCTAACATGGATTTACTTGAAAAGAAGAACGAACCAACATTGGAATTATGTAAATTAGGCCTATCATCCAAAAATCTGTGACCAGGTTTTATATTGGGTTCGCTCAATAGCCTCTCACTCACATGTAAACTGTCATCATGAACTGTGACTGCACCAGGAAAATTTCCAGATAGACCACCTGAGATAGCTGGCCTGAGCTGCATACCTATAGAATATTCTTCATCATCAACTTCTCCAGTGTAACAGAAGGAATCTCTTTGGTAACTATGCATTGTCCAGGGTAAAGTGCTAGCAATAGCATCTCGCTCATTTTTAACTTTTTCTGCATGCATGTGACCACCACCAGATCTTCTAACCTTACCCACAGCATAATGCTCAGGTTTCTCTTGTCTCCCTGGAAGCTTTCTCATGCTGAACAAATCTAGAAGTCTACGAACCTACACAACAATTTTAAAAAACTAATGACACATACTAAAACCAATTATTTCAAAATAATCTAATTATATAAAAGACCAGACCTGTTTTTCTGATAACCCAAAGTTAAACTTTTTTGTCGTAAAGTAATTTTCTCTGATTGCATCCCGAAATTTACTTTCTTTGAGTGGCTCACAGTCCCAAATTGGACTGAATTCAACCTGTACCAAAAGATCCAAAAATAAATTGAAATCAAAATAAAGATCAAACATTGAATCTTCACCTCAAGTTCAAAATGAATCATTTCTTTTTGTTGAAATTCGATAGATGACATAAAAAGATTATTACCTGAGCAGGAAATTGCCTCCCCGATGAACTGAAGGCACTAGGCACAATATTCATGGCGCCATCACAACATGACTTATATACACCATATAGCTCTCTCTTATCAGATTCAAACAGAAATAAAAGCATTCCTGCTTTAACCTGTTTTACAAATGGCATATAACTAGATGGGAGGCCAAACAATCTTCTTTGAAGACATTCTTGCAGTGTTGCACTACTTGTCATGAAAATTGCACCAAAATCCGGATCTTTTCCAGCAGCATCTCTGTGCTTACCACAAGACTCCATGGATACGAACTATCTTCTCTATAATATACTGTCACATTTGGGAAAAACATATAATAGGTTCCATGATTTGCAATTTGTTTCCTTCACTTTTTAACAAAACAATGTTAATATTTTTTTCTTAAAAAAAGGACACAAATGAGAAGGACAGGGTATCCTGCAAGGGCAAGGTCAAAAACCACAAATTAAAATGAATGAAAGTAGTTAACCGCAATGGCCCCACTAATTGCCTTAACTCCAATTTCACTTTTACAATCTTTCCACTTTGCACTGCATTCCATTACAACATTGAACAGTATAAAAGTCACATTTAATTATATATGAACTTCAAATGTAAAAAATGTCGATAGACATTCAGTTTTCTGATTTTCCCTCGAGCCAAACTGCCCATAATGGTTCATAAAAAACCACAAAGAGAAGTAGAGTCGCACAGAACTTCGGTTTCTCAAATGCAAGAACACGAGACAGAAAATTTTCGTCTATGATATAAGTGAAATGGCAGATACTGGTTCATGACAAGCATAATACAAAAAAATGTAAAATCATTGTCCGTTTTATTTTCAGTGGCCGACTGAAAATCAATGTCGTTAAAACACACTAAACTTGACATTTTCTTCAACAGCAGACAAGAAACAACGACTACCAATGTCCCAAATACAAGAACACGAGACAGAAAATTTTCGTCTATGATATAAGTGAAATGGCAGATACTGGTTCATGACAAGCATAATACAAAAAAATGTAAAATCATTGTCCGTTTTATTTTCAGTGGCCGACTGAAAATCAATGTCGTTAAAACACACTAAACTTGACATTTTCTTCAACAGCAGACAAGAAACAACGACTACCAATGTCCCAAATAAATCACAAACAACTACTAAACATTACGCAAAATAATAAAAAATTTTAAAATAATAATTTATTCTTCCAGAACTTTCCAACTCGACACCTTAGAAACCGCGAAAATAACCGAACGCAATAACCGGAATCATCAAACGAAACGGTAAGGCAATTAACTAAATATGAACACGATTAAAATCGATCCACAAACAAGGGGGAACACAAAGTTACTTGAACAACTCGTAATGTGGAAAGAAAAAAGAAAACACAAAGGAAAAAAGAGTTAGGAGAGAAAAATACTGAACCGATGGTGCAGGAGATTTGAAAGCTAGTCTGATAATGCGAAGCGAAGTGTTGATGATGAAGAGTGCTCGAAGCAGAAACGCGCCTTGGGCTGTGATGGTTATAAGAGAGGGAGGGCCGAGAGCGTTTCGATTATAGAGAGAGAAATTGATTTTCTGTGAATGCGACGGCGACGTGGCTGTTCGCATTTTTGTATTTGGCGTTTTGTACATTACTGTTTTTTTTATTTCCCCCCTCACACTTGTAGGTTAAGTTTATTTGATATATAAAAAACAATGCAGATAAACTTTGATTTGATCCTTCAATTTGAAAAGAATTCATATATTATTTTAGAAAAATTGTAAGTTTCTCAAAACAATATTGGATTGCAAATTTGCAATTCAATGATAAATGTAACTAAATTAAAGCTACGGTACGTCAACTCGGACTGACTCGCTCGAGTCAACACATGGCCTTACGACTGAATTGGAAAATCGGTCCAAGCCACCTACTAACCTTTAGTCATAGTCGACTCAGTGCAGAAGTGGTAAAACGGGTTGGGCCCGCCGAACCCTTTTTTAGTTTTTAAAAAATAATATATTTTATATTCTTTTACCTTTTGTATCTTGATATTTTTACAAAGTATAATAAATAATACAAAATGCATTCAAAAATAGTATAAAATATTTTATTTTTTCAAATTAACTTTCAATAATACTATATTTTAAATTATAATAAAACATTAATACTTATATTTTTTTAGAAAACTTGAAAAAATAGCATTATTGAAAATTTATTGGTAGGAAAAGAATCATGTGACTATGCAATCTTATGATGAAAAATTGGGCAAAAAAGGATAAAAAGGAAGTTTATTTAAAAAAAATATTTCGGCAGGTTGCCAAGCCACCACTTGGTAGGCTCGGGCTGCATTAGTTGGTGAGTTGTTGGCAGAAATGCACCCTCATTGGTTGGCCATAAATTAGGGTGAACCGGTCATGAATCGGTTGACACGCTAAGTCGGGTGGGTCGATCGAGTTATATTTTTTAGGAAATAGGGATGAAATGTCATTTCATCCCTTTGTACATTTTTTTAAAACCTGAATATTCAAATATTAAATTTTTCAAACCCCTCATGGTGGTGGGTCAAAGGAGCAGAGAGGAAGAGTATGTGATCGTGATCTAAGATAAAAAGCATGTTTCTCAGTGTGGTTGTCGCCCGCGAACACTCCATTTTGGTGTCTTCTTTGGTTGCTAAGCCTCTTTTCTCCTTTCTCCGTCTTGTGCGTCCTCGCAAAGCTCTGTTTCTCTATTTGGGTCATTGCCATTCACCATGCATAGGTTGCTATAGGGAGGTGAAGGCTCGCAGTTTAGGTGGTGGTGTGGGTCTCAGTTTTTGGCTTTTTGCCCGCTCATCCACTGTAGTCTTCGTCCTTCTACTTGTCTTTGCATGGTGATTTTTTGTTTTTCACTTCATTTTTTCATCGTCTCTGCCTCAGCCTCATGTGTCTTTACTTCTACATAGTCTCTATCTCACCATTTTTGTGCATTTTTTGCTTCCTATTTGCTTTAATCAGTATATTCAATTTTGTGACTCTTAATGATGATGATGTATATTGCTAGGATCTCATCTTTGAATGATGATAGTATCTTTGGTTTTTCTTTAGATGCTCTGCCTCCTAGTGTCTCAATATTAAATGGTGTCAATGCTAATTTTGTTGTTGATGATTATTAGTTTATAGATTAAATGGTTATAAAGGAAATATTTTGCTATCATATACATGCATTTTGATATTTTAGGATAAATATTTTTGAAATTGTAAATAATATTGGATACTAGATAAACGATAAGCTTAGAAGTATATGATTAATATGGTAGTTAATTTGTTTTTTTTTTTTTATATGTTTTCAACATATATGTCAGAAGATCAACCAATAATGACCCACAATAATGCTTTTGGGTTGTATGTTTTCAACATATATGTCAATGAGTCACCAACTTTGCTAGTAAAGATCAATCAACCACATTTCGTCTTACATATAACACAGCATCTATGCTTTTCATTTCCTAAAAACTTAATGTCGTATCCATGAACAAGGCAATACTCCCTCATAGCTTTCTAAACTCTTCAATTGAAATAAATTATATTTCACACTGAAACTCAAACTCTTTAGACATCATAGGAGGAATGTAACTTTACATTCCTTGTCAGTTTTTTATTTTCTTCATCATCTAGTACATAATCTTCATACAACTCATCAGACTTGTTTGGATAGCTCGTTTGGGCATCCAAAAGTCATTCCTGCGTTTACCGAAATAAAATTCCTCTCACATATTTACCTCGGAACCTGTGTCCGTTCTCCTAACGGACTAACTAAACAAGCCCATCATCTTCTAAATCAGAAACCATATCTCCAATGTTACTTTCAAATTGCCTAGACAAAGGAATTATCTCTGAAGATTCAAACTGATTTTTTGAGACATTAAAAGAACTCAGATTACCTTGCCCAACATCCTCAACTATGCCAGCATCAACAAAATGATGAAAATAATCATCATCTAGTTCAACTTCATCACTATCTTTAGCAGACAAAAACATCATATATGCTCTTATCCTCACCCCTGTTTTTTATGCTTCATATTATCCCATATTTAAACCTAAGCCTAACTGAAACAAAATCAGAAGCAAAGAATGGTAACAACAAATAAGAATAAAAATAGAGAAGAAAGACTTGAAACTAAAATACCCATGCATAAAAGAAGGAAAACACGCATACACTTGAAATACACAAAGAACCCATGAAATGCCTTTCTCTACTTTGAGAATGAAATAAAGAAACCTTTATTGTAGAGTGATCATATTCCTTACTCAGTTGATAGAGAATGCGACGCAGCCCTAGTAGATGATCAAAGGTGACATCTTCATTGTATAACTTGCAGAAGCGAGGAGTCGGATGTTGCTTGCTGGTGTACATACTCGCCAATTTTTTTCCCTCCTCCCTCTATTTTAACGGCGTTATTTTCCAGTTGACCCTCCAATCTGATTTTTAAAGTAGATGGGCTTACAGTTTTAACTGAGAAAAGATGAAGAATTTTAAACAAAAAATATATATTTACCACATTGAAAATTGAGTGAAATTATAGATACTTGCAAAAGGCTTTTCCCTTTTTCTTTTCCTTCATCAACTTATTTCCAGTTTATCATTGTCATCATACATATTAGTTCACCCTTATAGTATATTGTCCTAGAAAACAGCTCCAAAGCCCAAAAAGGGTTTTCAGTTGTTGGAGAACAGCTTGGTTTTGCGCTCACTCAGTCACCTATGATGCCACCGTCAGTCAAATAGAGAGTAAAATGAAGGAAGAACGGAAAATTGCCTATAAACACCTCTTTGGAGAATCAATTGCCTAATGGGGTATACCTTGTATGGTTTTTTTTTAAAAAAAAAACAGAAGGACCTAAATTTGACTATCAATACTTTCTACATATAAAACTACATCAAGTATCATTGGGCAACTGATTCTCCAGACATGTACTTATGATCAATTTTCCAAGGAAGAAGGCAAATTGATGGGAAAAATAAAACTTACACGGTGTGCCACAATTCAAGCATCACTTTACGTATTCACCGTGTTTGTTTTATCGTGGACTGTTAAAGAGGGTAAACGTCTCACAAGCACAAGGAAAATCCAACTTCAGGTACTACTTTTTCTGTTTTGCATGTGACATACAGTTCTACTTGACCATTATAATGTCACGTTACTCTTACGAATTCCTATTAGCAGAAGGCACAAAAATCCTATTCTCTTCACAGGTTCCAACCATTTATTTCTCTTGGGAAGAAGGGGGTTGGCATAATAACTCCTCCAAAAAAATTCTCTTGGTGATGCCCATTCTCCACCATAGCAAGCTAGCAAGCTCCAAGTCTCTCTTCTGCTCCAGCAATAAAAGAGATCCTTTCTTCTTCCTCACCTCCTCCATTCAACACATATCCTCACCTTCGCCCTCATTGTTTCTGAACCCCCAAATTACCATTGAACTGACACAAGGTCCTCATTCAGCATTTACAGCATCGACTGGTGGAACAGCACTTTGGCACCGGAGTATACAGTTTTGGCATCATCTGCATGAGGAAAATAATCCATCCATGTAAAAGAAAATTACTTGAGACATTCATATGAATTTGGTTATGACTAAAATACATACTGCATTTGATCCTTAATTTAAGACTCAACTGATTAATTTAGAGAAATTAAAAAAGCTAAATAAATTACTTTAAAGTATTTATATTTATCTTTTTTCTCCAAATTAATTTGTCTACTTATAAATTGATATATAATCTAATGATACATGTAAGTATTTCAGATAGATCATGTAATATATACTTTAATTAAGTAATTTATCCAGTGTCCTCAATATTCCCAAATTAGTCAAAACCTTACTTGCTATAGCAGCCAGACTGATAACAGAAGGGACGTTAGCCTCAGCTTCAACAGCAGCTTTAGCTACGGCAATCCCTACAGATACACTCTGCATAATATCTAATCCTGCACAAAGTGATACGAGTGTTCCGCCAACTAAACAATCACCCGCACCAGTAAGCCTCACAACTGATGCGGGAAGTGAAGGAAAATGAACGGCAAAAAGACGAGAGCTTCTATCAGGCTCTGAAACACCAAAACACTGATTTGGTGGACACTTGTGCATAATGGTTTCATACAATTTTTCACCAGACCCACTTTGTATGGTCTTCTTTAGACGACTTCTAATGTGGCTGGGCCCTCCCGTACTGCATAAGATCAACCCTTCTGAGCCAAGGGTCAAAACAACCACTTTAATACCTTTCTCTAGCAGAACCCAGATTGCTGGTTTCAGCATGTGAAACAAGGATAATGGCGACATGTTATGATTGGCTTTAAGAGGATGAAACACATCAACACCCAATAAAGCATTTGCCATGGCAATGAGTTCATCTTCATTAGGAGAAGTATAAGTTACCTATATAAATTGTCTGCATGAGTCAGAGAAGCAGTTTGATACAGCAAATGGTGATTATAAGCCAGAATTAAAAATTTGAAAGTAATTATACGAATAAACTTAATCAAGTATGACTCACAATATAAAGTATCAAACATATTTTGAGTGGATTCTACCAAGAATCGAAATCAATGCACATTTATATGATACCTAATGATAATCTATTAATCTTGACAGTGAAAATGATGGCTGTTGACGCTACAAAAATTATTTCAGACTATTACACTCCTCAATTTTTAAAAAAAAAAAAAAAATCTTTCAACCAAATCGTTTCAAGAAATCTTAAAGAGAAAATAATATTGCAGAAAGCTTAGCACTCACATGCTTGATGATTGAAGTAATTCTTTTGGATTTGGTAACTGACACTGGCTCAAACCAGACAGGACATTCTGAGTCTGCTGCCACTGAGGAATGCCAACATTTATGCAAAGACATGAAGCAATGTCAACGTTTATAATCCGCCAAACCAGAGAGACAGAAAAGAAAAGAATTAGTGGTGTAGCATCATGTTATGTACTTTTGCTAGACACTTGTATGGAAGGAAGGTTCAGGTTCGCATCAACCAACAACAATGGAGCAGTATGTATGATGCTCTTGAAGCGCAAGATCCAGTCTGGTGTCAGATATTCCTCCTGCAAAACCTAGACTTTATTTAATATCACTATTGTCATTTTACCAGCATATAAGGAAAATCTTCGGGCTTTTTGATAAGTTTGGAAGTTAATTGATAGCATAATACATGAAAAACCCACTTACAATAGCTTCAAAACTAGCAACACCTGCTGCTACTTCACCATTAACATCAAATATATTACAAACAACTGGAGTCTCAATATTACCATCCTTCAGAATACCTAACTCAAATTCAACAATGTAAAATAAATCACTAATAGGCTTTTTAAACTTATTTTTCCCTACAAACACAAAGGAAAATAGAACAAGATGGGCATGAAGACAGTATTACCATGCACATATTTATTAACAGATCTACACGATAAATGGCGTGAAGGCAAGAGATCTCACCTTCTGTAGATAGTCCAGCAGACTTCCATTGTTTCAACAGAAGATTTCCTAGTGTAAAAAATTTTAAAAAAAAAAAACCAAAAGAGGCCAAAATTGGTAAGTTTTTTTCCCTACATTTGTTGACAAATGTTTCTCTGATCAAAATTCCTTTTAACATACGTTTCCTGATCAGTTAACCATCTAATCTTCTCATCTAATTCACATAACAAGCATATCTTCACATCCATAAAACCATATTAGATGAAAAGTACTTTCAAATTTTAGATAATCTATCTATGGACATGTGTGGCTGTATAGGAATATGCATTTCTGACTGGCAGTATGGGCACTATTCAAATAAATCAACTTATTCAAGAAATTATGTAATGCAGTTCAAGGATAAAACATATACCTGCCATGTCAAGCCCGACAGCACTAATCATGTATGGCTTTGCTCCTAGCTTTGACATGCACTCTGCCACATTCCTTGCTACACCTCCTAGGACATAACGGACCTGAAAATTCTCTCTTCAAATTAGGTTGACAAAGAGATAATGAACAAAGTGAAATTAAAAGAAAACGAAGAAGAGGACATCCTCCATTAGCTATGATATTCTGTAATCTTCATTAACATAATCAGCTTGAAAATAACCACTGAATCATGGGTTTAATTGATGGTAAATGGAACACTTTCATTTAGGAGGATTGCAAATCTTCATGACCACGTTTATATCTTTGAAATTATGAACATACCAGCAACACGCGTGCGGAGAGAACAAAGAATAAAGGAAGAATAATGCTCATACAATACACCAAGTGGGCAATGGGTTAATTCTTTGACGAGAGGAATATGTAACTAACCCTGCCAGGAGTCGTAGTCCTTGGATTTGCAGGCATAGAAGGGGTGGCATGAATATCCAACACCATGCCCCCAATTATTACTGCCTCTGCGCCACATTGTTCCATTTGCTTACCTCTTAGCAAAATCTTGCAAACCGAGAGCTAAAGATTATAGAAGCTGCACAAATTTAAAACGCTATGTCATTCCAGAGGAAGAATGAAATTAGAAAACAGATACAAAGTATAAACAAGATAGGTTCTCTTTGTGCCAATGTGTGAGACGTGAGGTCTTCCCTTTCACAAGAAAGAAAACTCATATTTGAACGGATTATAACTGGAAAAACGAAAACGCAATAATACGAATAACAGACGTGCGTATATCGACTAGTTATCCTCTTCAAATAAAATCCTTTTCACAGGGGCAATATATCAAACAGCTGTTTTCAAATAAAATCCTTTTCACAGGGGCAATATATCAAACAGCTGTTATTCAATACTGAGAAAATGAGACCACCGAATGAAGAGGGTCATCCAGAAATCCAACGGAGGTAAAATATCATTACTTTTGCAGTTTCGAGGATTTTTCAGTTAGACAGTGGCCATTTTAACTCATTCATGCTTTATAAGATAGAACTCAAATATCTTCTTCCCAAGGATGAGAAGGGAACCAACTATACAACGAAGATTAGAAGTAGATATGAAGTAAAATCAGAAGAAGAAGAGGAAGAAGAGCAGGAAACTTGGCAGAAGTAGAGCATGTCGCGTAAGGAGAGAATACGTTTTCTCAGTACCTAGATCGGGGGGCTGGACGGTGAAGAGCAGAACTTGTCAACGCTGCAAGGGTCAACTTTACGGAGAACTACTTGTACGAAAGTTGATAAATATTTAGAGAAAATTATTTTTAAAAAAATATTGTTGAACATATTTATAACAAGTAAATAATTATGTGGATATTTTTCCTTCACTTTTTACCGAAGCTTTGAAAATACAATATGGACTTGTTTCGTGGAACTTTTTGAAAAGTTAAATACACGTTTAACAGTATTTTTCAATAAATCGAGAGAATTTCCTCCATATATTTACCTCAATTTACGTGAAAGTACCTTTCTACCATATTTCCAACCAGACACATTAATAAAGTAACAAGTCTCACCTAAATCTTTTTTAATTAAGACTTGGTTGACATAACATGTTAAATCTAGAGAAAAATGCAAATTATTTTAGAAGAAATAACCTTTTTATTTTTATTTATTAATAACTAATTACAAGTTTCAAATTGATAACTATTTCCGAAAAATCAATTTCAAATTTTGATCTTTGAATAAAATATCTCAAAAGTGTTATAACCTAAAAACCAGTTTCATTGCAAGATCATTCTTGCTCGGAAAACTAGGCAACGCAAAAACTTATTGCTTCAAATTCAACATGCTTGTCCAATCAATGGAGCATTTTTCCCCTGCCAGTTAAAAGAAAAAATAATAGAAAATAATTGAATGTGTTGAGGGCTGATTTTAGGACAGTGAATGATGGCAAGGAAAACAATAGAAATTACTTAATGAGGTTATTGAGCGTCTTATAGTTAATAATTTATCTAAAAATGTTACTGTTGATAAAATCTAATGGCATCGTGTGATCATATAGCCGATATTACCTAGTGAAATAATGTTTGGTTGTTGTTGTATTTTTTTAAAATATGTATAGGTATTCTCTTAAGGTAGTCATATTAAAAGTACTATTGAACGCTAGATATGATCAGATCTTTTAATAAGGATATAACATTGGTTTGCGACATCATCAATGACTAATCTCTTTTACTATATCCAATCCTATAGGCACATTTTTTTTGCTAAGCACCTATTCTAGTATTAGTCAATGCTAATTATAAGTACTTTTTACAATAAAGATTTAAACCGTGATTCATCATAGGATGTGAGAATATCCTCTCTCGTTATGCCTAACCTCTCTTGGCACATTTTCTTCTCTTTTTGTGTGTGTTTGTAAAAGTGGTTTTGAAACACCAACGGGATTGGATCTAATGAAATGAGTTAGTCCATCACATCATGGCAATTTGAGTTTCAAACTCTCGTCGGAAGAAATGCCCCATTTTTGCGGGAATGCTCTTTTGAAGAGTGCAAAAGGAAGAAATGAATAAAAAGGTTGTATACAATATATCCAAGGCACATGCATCGCTTTTCTTTATGCTTAACCCCACTTATTCCAATATTACTGTTGCAAGTTGTGTTAATCAAAGAATTTCCTGCAGAATACGGTAAACAGCCTTGAAGATATGTTGCACTTCCAACATTCAAGTCAAGTCAACAGTGACTTTTACAAAAATATAATTTGACTTCATTTTTGCGTGTACTTAAAGAAAAATGCAATATCTTTGATCTTGGTACGTGTCACTAAATGGAAAGACGAGGAAAGTATTTATAAAGCATGTAGAGATGCTATATATTAAAATCTCTCCAAACAAAACATATTCAATAAAAAGTCACAACTACATGTTGGATTTATGAATCTTATATGTTGATTCATGAATCAACATAGTTAAATAATCAATAGTTATTTAAAATAATTTTTTTATGAAGAGTTACACATTTATAATATATGGGAGGACATGACTTCAGCATTATAACTCAATATACAACCTTACACATGAACTCCTTACTTTATAAGGACATACCATTTAAAAAATTATACCCCTTCATTTAAAAAAAATATTTCAACATGTGTTTAACTGATAATACCTTAAATAGAATTTATTGTTTGTTTGGAAATCACTTCCTCCCAACGGGCGCCCAAGTCAAGATAAAAAACATCTCGAAATCCATAAAAGCATATCAAAATCCGTAAAAGTATTTTGATATCCGTAAAATATATCGAAATCCTTAAACTCCTTTCTCCCAACGGAATTCCCAAACCGGAATCCGTTGGGAGAAAGGAGTTTATGGATTTCGAGAAAAATTTACGGAATTCAAGAAGAATTTACGGATTTCAAGATAATTTTTATAGATTTTAAAATGATTTTTACAGATTTTATAGGGTCCGTTTGGCAAAGCGGTGGATAAGTACTTATGGGCTTATTCACATAAGTCGAGACAAATATGTGGAGGAGATTGTCTTGTTTTGCAGAAAAACACTGTTGAACGTGCTTATGGCTACAAGCTAAGTATTGCCAAACAAACACAATATGATTTTGTCTTGTGTAGTTTTTCTTTCCAAATATTCACTTCCTTGTGTTGGGAAAAGAAAGGGTAAGTGATGAGGGTAGTGCATAGGCAAACTGGAGAGGGAATGAGCACATAATGGCCTGCCAGGCCCCACTCACCAACTTTTGTTCTCCTTCTGGTCCCAAAAACGGACCCGCCACCTTTCAGCTAATTCCCTTTTATTTCCCCCGATTTCGGAAAAATGTCCTGAAATTCTTGTTTGCAATAAGAAAATCCAAGCTCTCTTGTTAAATAAAGTCATCTAAAATTATGACTCTTGCTTTTGTATAAATGAATAATTTTTCACAATAATCTAATCAATTTTGTATAATGTTTTTTCTCAACATAAATTTTAATTTGAATTTTTTGAAAATTACATGTTATTATCAATATCATAATTTTTTTAAAGTTTTGAATTTTTATTTGAGAAAAAAAGAAGAAGCAGTAGGTTGGCACTCAACTCATCAAACGCCACTAGCGCTCTCATAATTGATTAGATTACAGGTCTATACAAAACTGATAAAAAAAGGGAGAATTGCATTTAGGTACTACGATAGTGAATTAATTACTTTAAAATCTTAAAATATTGTTAATAACAAATCAATAGACACCATTAATAAGTGAAGCAACTATCATTAACAATCTCTTAAAATTTTAAAATAATTAATTCTTAGTGGATTTTAAAACAACTCAACTTACAAAATATATAATAAACAAAATTAGACCAGAACTGTCTTATTTTTCACCAACCCTACGAGTTTCGACGAGGCTCTTGTGACCAGCAGAGTTTCACACTTTCAGTTGGAAGAGAGAAATGGCTTCCCGACTTCTGTGGGCTTCAAGAGCTGCTTCCTACCTCAGAATCTCCGTCTCTCACAGAGGATTCGCTACCGGTAACTTATCCTCCTTCTTCCTACCACCTGCATCTTCACTTATTTTCTGTGGTCACTTGTATGCTATTTGTGCATGCTTCGATTATTGATCTTGATCCATGTGTTACTGAATCTGCTTGATCTGTGCTCCCTACTATTTAACATTTATAAGCACGCACCGATGCGTACCTTCTGATCATCATTGTGAATTTGGGAGGTTTTATGATTGGTGTGTTCTCTTATCTTCTTTTGCCATTGCGATTTTTGATCACACTCACCACTTATGCTGTGTTTCATTCCTGAAAGCTGATCTCGTCAGATTCATGCACGAATGGACTTCCTTGACTGCGATAACTACTGCTCGAACTTTATTCAGTACTGTTATGTCGTTTTTAACGTTCTCTTGTGATGGGAACTTTCTGGTGAAGAAGCAAAGAGGATTGCTAGTGGGATTAAGAAAGTTCACCAGCGTTAGCAATTCCAATCTTAGGTCTAATAATTAGTTTTACCATTAAACCATAGTTGACGAAAAAAAAAATTCTGCCGGCGTCAAGCTTTAATATTATTGAGGTATTTGATTAAAAAAAATCTAAAAAGGGTAGAGCGGTGTTGTTGTTGGTAGCGCCTTGTTTTCTTTTCTTTTATTTTTTTGGCCTAAATGTGTAATTTATGATGAGTGCAAAGGGTAGTCAATGGATTGTGGCTGCAGATGGTAGGACTTGTTTATGTTTAGCTAGCTTGGCTTGATTGTGATAGAGGGAAGAGAGTGACAAGTTGAGGACGAAAAGGATAGTGACGCAAGAAACTAAATGTTAAAACACTCAAAATAAAGGCTGGTTGTGGTACAACAGGGATGCTGGGATCACCGTTAATTTTAAGCTTAGCAAACTGTCAGAATTAGTATCTGCTCGTTATGGTCACTTTCTCTCGCAGTTCATAATTTGTTATTTTCCTGATTTGCTTTCTTCTCTGTTTGGAGACCATCTTATCCTCCTGTCTTATCTCTCTCTCTCTCAAAGTTATTTCTCTTTTCTATCATGAAATGTATTTCATCGTAGCCCAATCATTACTCTGACATGCTAGATAATGGAATATTTAAGAATTGAGATGATCTACCTTTCAATTGAATATGCTTTCCATCGGTCTTATGAAAGGAAGAGTTTGGGCAGTTTTCATAAATGGCTTTTATTTATTCTCTTATTTATTTATCTATTCGTTTCTGTCATCTTGGGAGATGGGATTTGAATGATTTCTAATAATTTAGGGGATATATTTCTTTCTGGTGCTTATTTGTATGATCTCTTCATTTTAAATCAATCGTCTCTTTTGAGAGACCTATCTGCTTCTTGTGCTTACCATCACTGTTATTCCTGCAGTTCTGAAAGATTTGAAGTATCTTGATTCCCATGAGTGGGTAAAGGTTGATGGAAATTCTGCAACTGTTGGCATAACTGATCATGCCCAAGATCATTTGGGTGATGTTGTTTATGTTGAACTACCAGAAGTGGGAGCATCTGTAAGCCAAGGACAAAGTTTTGGTGCAGTTGAAAG
>JANTPZ010091442.1:0-31411 GCA_025593235.1 Vachellia pachyceras
ATGGAGAGGCTATAATTTTTTTAATTATTATAAAAATATTTAAAATTCAATAATTCATAAATAAAAAATAAATAAAATATAATAAATTTAAAATATTAAATGTATTATATAAATATATTTTAAATATATTAATTATTATAATTATATTAATTATTAATAATATATTAAAATATATAATAATAATAATAATAATAATAATAATAATAAAAAGAAGGGATGGGGACGCAGTGCATGGCGGGCGCCATGCACCGAAACCGGTTCCAGTCATTTTCCATATATGCAATCATATTTTCCCATATATAATATCTTTCTTTTTTGTAAAAAAAGCAATTAGTACTGAAAATATAAAGCAACCTAATAAATTCTCAAATTAATTGGCCAAATACAAACATTTTTGCGGGTCAAGAGTGTGCTGATCGACATGGAAGCACATGGGAGAATTTTCACTTGTCTCTCCACAACTGTGTGGGTATCAATTCTCCATAAGTCACACGTTAATATATTAACAGAAAAATTATTAAATTTACGGAATATTAAACAAAATAATGAAAAAGGAAAGATAATAAATTTGTCAGTCATTTAGGGAAAGTGTTATAGAGGCAATCACTTTGTCAAATTGAAATCAAAAGGTTCTTATTCATAGGATAAATATGAATCTCTCTGTAAGTATATGATCATTTCATTTGCAACGAAGACAATGCCCAATCCAACTCTCATTTATTATGATTATCAATTCGCTTTATTGGTTTGTGTATTTGTAAGGTATAATACTCTTGCAACGTCTTCTTTTTGTCTGGTAATGGAAAGTTGGAGAATTGGGGGCAGTGCAGGAGCGAAAAGACAAGTTGTAGGAGGAATAATTGTAGGAGGCCATTATGCTTTGATTGAACAATTATGTATGACAAGGACAAACATAACAACATTCCTCTCTCTCTCTCTCTCTCTCTCTCTCTCTCACACACACACACATACATTCTCACTCTCATTCTATGTAACTTCTTTGTCTGCATGCATTTGGACGTGAATGGCATGCAGAAATGAAAGCTGCAGATATCACTAATGCTTGGATTGGATGCTTCTTTTGAACAGTAAAAAGAAGCAGAACCTCTCCTCTCTATTATTTTCTTTACATTTTCGAAGTTTGAAACGCGGATTGATATGACATTAATATAGACAAGGCGTGCTTATATTATGCTCTATCATTTACACTTTCATCTTGGATAACTTTTGTTCTGAGGAGGAGTGAGTTCATGTGCATGACAACGGGCCACCAGAGGCAAACATAGTTAAAATCAGGTGATTACCCCCAAGCGGTTTAAATGCGATGCAAAACGGCTAGTTATTAATGGAATTGCTTGTTGTCTCTATGTAAAGTAATCATTGGGATGAGTGCTTCCAAATGCATGGTAAGCTAAACCCGCGCTGACAAATAACAAACCTGCAATGAATATGGAGGGTAAAATAGTGCTATTAATAACCCAGTATTGATTATGGGAATAATATCGGCAAAAGAAGCTTTATTTTTACCGAAAATAATTAGTTCTTTTTCACCAAAAAAAAATTAGTTCATTCTTCAAGCACTCATTCCTCCTCTGAATTCTACCATGCTCATTTTTTTTTGGTTTCTGCCGTTCTATCACCCTGTACTCTTGCAAAAGGGTTTGTTTAATCTTGAGTTGTGTCGCGTCTTACAAATCGTTGGTGTCGCTGGTGTCATAAAATATCTCATAGGAACAGTGTTCTTTGACACAGTTCAAATCAACTATTATCTTATCAATGTTGCCGCAAACAACTTTCTCATCTCCGACCAAAAAGCAACATTGCATAAAAAGTTGATCAGCATTAGTTGTGTGTTATAGACACACAAGTTAGTGGACTACATTTAATTATCTCTAACAGTTTGCTAAGTGACAAGTGAGACGTAGATATCTAACTTGTGCCGGGCCTTGTCAAATAAAGAAGAGATAAAGGGTACGTTTATTTGAATTTGAATGGAATTGTGACTTCCATTCAAAAAGAGCTTATGAAAATTCAAATTTGAAGAAGAAAAATATGTGGCGTTTCAAATCAATGAAATGAATGATGAGGTTGAATTTCAAATTATTAAAAAAAAGCGCGAATTATGCAACCGGCCAGCGAGTTTTTGGATTCCACAGCTCATTATGCAGAAATGACCCCATTGTTATTATTAGTTACGTCTGAGACATACACATGGATTGTTCAACTCTTGCTGGCCCATATATGTCAGCTATGCTTTAATTTCCCACTGTGCAAAATCTTCTCCTTGTTTTTTTTCTGCCAACGCAAAATCTTACTTCATGTGATCTAGAACAAGTAGCTAGCTACCTCCAAGATTAGTATTGGACATTCAAGAAATAATAATAACTGAGTTATAAATTTATAATTCTTTTGGTTGTGTTAGTTTCTTTCGAGATTATAGCTTACACTCTTATTTTTTTAAAGTAATATACTAATTTATATTCTTATGGTTGAGAGTATTTATTGTGTTGATTTTTATATTCCCCTCTTTTGGTTAGCGTATGAGATTTTGCAGAAAGATAGTGCAGTACACCTTGACGTTTAAAACAAGTTGATAATTTTTAGATGTGTTCATGTAAAATGATATGGCTTTCAAGCTTGGCCTTTTGAATAGAAAAATGTTGCCAAAATGTACCAAGGTGAACTCGGATATTATTTTTATCTGAAATTGCATTTCAAGATCTACAAATAGAATTTTGAACCACTACTTTTGGACTTAGTAGATAGAAAAATTAATTTTCAAAGTTAGTAGAAAAATTATTTTTGGTATCCTAAGCATGAACATGTTTTAAAGTTCAGAAATTTTTGAAGCTACAAAATGGGTTATAAGCAGTTTTTAAATTAAATGGATAAACAACTCTCTGATTTTTTTATCAAGAACAAAATGATTTGCATTAAATATTAACGGTAATGTGTACAGATAGCCAAAGCATAGAGCGAATACATGATTATCAAAAAAAGAGAAAAAGGACCTAATAGATGTACAGGAAATATTGGTTGAACTAAATAAATTGATTAGGTATAAATCTCCCGCAAGGTAATAAAATCCCATAATGAGCCGGATTTTTCTTATGCAAAGACAATGAAGCATACAAATAGTTCCTTCCAAGGTAACCATATCTTTCTCCTTGTATAGTTGAAGAAGAATCCTTATCAACCAAGTCGTCATAATGGTTTGAGTTATTATTTGTGGTGTTGATAGAAAAGCAACCAAACCACATAGCCCTAGCATAAAGGCACATGAATAATGTGTGGCATAATATTTCTTCAGTATTAGATCTGAAGGATTTCGGGCGTACCTGACAATTCCGACTCTAATTGCAAATACCCACGCGGAACTTAGATCACAGGAGTGGACCCAAAGTATAAGACTAATCCTACCCAGTTGGCACACATGATAAAACTTTGTCGTCATAATGCAATGGAAATAGATCAAAAAATTTGTGATTTCCAAGGATTGCACTATAAGGTGCAACCTTAGGGTCGTTCTCTACGGAGCTGTTTCTAGCTACCACTAGTTACCTAGCTTGTGATTAAGTTTCTCTTGTAAATGAAAACCGTTTTTTATTCAAAATTTGCTATCTACCAAAAACTAATTACAAGTAAAATTTCTTTTTGGTATTTTGATTGAGAAAAGCAGTGAAAGCAGAATTGAAATATAAAAGTGTTGAATGATGGATTTCCTCTTGAAAATGAATTAGGCTATCATAGTTCACAAAAGATTAGGGAAAGTAATAGTTTTTGCACTAAGTTTCTTAATGAAAACCCCAACAACTCGCTGGTTCAGAAATTCCATGTAATGAACTCCATTCCATGAAACCCTTTAAAAACACTTAGTGTGTGTACTGAAGTTGCAAAGTGAAAAATTCAACTCAAAACAACATTGCCTCTTAAATCAAGCACAACTAGGAAGATAGAAGAGAACAATAAAGATATCATTGAATAGGTAGAAATGATACTTCACTCTACCACATCAAACACAAAGCAAGTTCAATACACAAATAATCCATATTTGGCTCGACCGAGACCAAGTATTCATGTACAAATTACAAGTCCTAACTCAGCAACTATGTAATCCATAACATAAATACAGATTGAAAACTAATACTCCTCTTTCGGAACATCGAACTCAGGCCAACTTCATCTTCAAGAGGAAAGGAGATGCTCAGCTACTCATTTGAAGTGGAATCGGACTCCGACTGGATGATTGGAGGAGCATGGATGGATTAGAGTTGAGATGTAGTGAGATGTGAGTAGAGAGAATGAGAAATATGTGATATGAGAGTGTTTTTGCCTCCACTTTCATCTCTCCTCGTCCTCTTACCCTAATTGGCATATAAAACCGTCCAGGGTCAGATCAAAGAAGGCGGGTCCGGTTTACTGATTCACGATATTCATCGCAGCGAACTTGAGGTTTCACCACGGCGAACCTCTCCCGAGAGTTCTTTCTCGCCTGATTGAACTTTTGCCGCGGCGAACTATGAATTATGCTACGGCGAACTTTCCCAGAGCTGTTTCCTCATGTTCTTGTTCAGAGTTCTTGAAATGAAATAGCAAATATTTGAAGTATCACTTGCTCATGATAAAAATTAAGTACAATTATATCATTATTCATGCAAATGACACGCTAATTAAGATCAACAACTCTAATTCTCAAATTAAGCACATGAAGGGTCATAAAGGGCTAAAATTGAATCAAAAACTCTGGAAATTCAAGTACAAAAGTGGTATAAATAAAGCTCAATCAAATTCCCCCACACGTAAACCTTTGTACTCCTGGACAAAGCTTTTCAAAAAATTTAAAATGATTAATGCATTAAGAATGTATCCTCATGAATCCAGGACTACAAAACTTAGTAAAAGCATTTGTCAAGGAATTAACAAGAGAATGGCAGAGACAATTGTAAATCAATCCTTGAGAGAGTTCAATTCAAAAGACTGAATAAAAGAGACTTCCTCTCAAAACATATAAGTGTTTCTCTCTCAGCTCACTATGTAAGGACAATTTCACTCATGGCCTGCTTATTCAAATCTCTACCATATGCTTGCAATTATTATACCTCTCTACCACAGGATCACTATAATGTGAATCAAGAGGACTTTAGGGTTTAAGATGGATGATGGGTTTGTAAATAATGATGTGAAATGATGAAAAGAAATTCTTGAATAAACAGCACCAAAGGAATCTAATCATGCCAATGCCTTTGCAAGACTTTAGAGAAATTCACACTCAAGCATTATATTACTTTTCTCTTTATTTCTCTCTCTTTTTTTTTATTTTATTATTATTTATTTTTTAGAAGAGATATGGGTATGAACCATAATTTTATCGGAACATGCTTGTATATAAAAATATAGTTTCCAAATGATGGTTTTCAAAAGTGATGGGCTCAAAAGGTTGGCAATGGTTAAGTTATGAGGGGTTTGTGTTTGGGCAAAATGAAAGGTTTTGAAATGAAGGCCTCTATCATTTTCACAGAATATTGATCGTAAAGCTTTAATTAAGAATCAAAACAAGTTCTAGAGAGATTGAAAATCAGACAGACCCTCACAAATCAAATGAAGTTAGGCCCACTTTTCCTCACGACAAGGCTAATATCTCAAATTATCAGTCTCAGGAATTAAAAATGCAAAGAGTCAATTTAAAACTACATTTACGCTTATCATTTGCTAATAACTCAAAAAACGCAATTAACCAAAAGCTTTTATCCCTTAAAATCATGCATCAACTTCCAAATGTATCTATGAAAATCATGGTATCATATGTTTGCTCAGGAGTATTAAAGGTCATAAAGGTAAGAGGAACCTTTTATTTTGAAATTCAAAACCTAAACCGGTATTTTTTATGTGCACTGAAGTTTCACCGCGGTTAACCACAAAGTTGGTCGTGGCGAACCACACCCGAGAGGGTGGTTCTGTGTGCAAGTGGTTTCACCGCAGCGCAACCATAAGATGGTCACGGCGAAACTCACCCGAGAGGTGAATTGCTTTATTTTGACAATTTACGCAGTGGCGAACAATAAAGTTGGTCACGACGAAAATGGTCTGAGAACAAAAATGCAGTTCAAAACCTCTGGAAATTCAGAAATTTTCAAAAATTTTTAAAGAGACTTGAAAATTTCCAAAGTTTTAAGGAAAATGGCCCAATATTTAACCTTCCAAAAATTCCAGTTGCATTTTAAAATCAAGGTAATGCTTGGAAAACTTAAATCCAAAATCTCCCCTATACTTAAATCAAACATTGTCCTCAATGATTGAAGGGAAAGGTTTAACAATCGAAAAGCGCAGAATTCGCAAGCAATACCAGAAATTCATGCAAGCATGCAACGAAATTCAAGAAAACAACATAGGAAACATCTGTACATATATGTACAGATGTAAAACAAAGTTCACATAAATCTAGTACAACTGTATCCAAGTTCAACAGAAGAGACAAGAGATCTAATCTTTCCCATGCATGGCCGAGTCATCCTCAGAGTCCACCTCCGCAGCAGCCACCTCCTCAGTGCCCTCCGCTGCTCCGCCCTCTCCTGATGGTCCGGCTCCTGAAGGTCCTACACCATTAACATCATTCTCCTCTAGAGGCAGCTGGAAATTCAAGCTCTGTGCAAGCAAGGCATCTATCCTCCTATGATACCTTCGTTCCCTCTTGAACTACTAAAGCATGGAGACTCTGAACTGCTGGAAATTAGCAGCCAGGCTCTCTAGGGTAACAGGGACAGGAGGTACTGGGTGAACGGCTGGCGCCTGGGGTGCTGGAGCCTCCTGATCCTTAGCCAGCAGATCGTCGATGTCTATGAAGGGCTCAGGCTGAGGAGCGGGAGCTCGGCGAATGCTCTCATATATGAAGGTAGGGGTAGGGGCAAACGGATGGTCCTCAGGGTAATCTGTGACCTCTACCTCGGTGAACATATCAGAAATGAGATGCAGAAAGATGATGGCCTTCGTGGTTTTGGAAGTAAGGATGACATCATAAAGGTTAGAGTATATTATGGTGGAGATGTCGAAGCCGATCCCCTGCATCAGTATGTATATGCAAAGGGCCTGCCTCTTCGTGAGGTTCGCTAGGTGGCTGGTGGGAAGGATGTTACTACAGACAAGGTGGATAAAGGGTTTCATCTCAGGACGACACTCAGAACGATGAATATACATCTCAGACCTACGAGGAACATGCCAACCCATCTCGGGAAGGCATAAAGTCTCAGCAATAGCATCCTCAGGGAACTGGCTCATGAGCTGAACGTAATGATCCTGCTTAGCAATGGGTAAGGGGGAGTGGGTGCGGATGGTGCTACGATTTACCGAGTGCGCTAACCTAGTTCCTCGGCAATCAATAAAAATAGTGGACCCGAAGCGGCATTTAGCGTAAAAATGATGGATGAATGCGAGGTTACCCTGGGTACGCTCGCGATAAGGCCGGTAAGGGCAGACTTAGTCATACGACGGATGAAAGGATGAGTGGTCGGTGTCAGGGGAAATGAGCGTTCCTTGACCAAAGGACGCTTCTCAGTCAACTCTAAAATGTCCTCGAAGGACTAGGATGGTACGGGATCAGGAATAGGGCGTCTACTATGTTAAGTATCTTAGTTTTAGGCATGGTTACTAGCTAGACACAAATATCAAAGAAAAAAGAACAATAAAAAACACAAGTTAACACAATTGAAAACGGGCTGCAGCTGAAGTTGGCCACGGTAAAAATTAGGGTTAGTCATGGCAAAATATTAAATTCATCGTGGCAAATCCCCTTTTTCGTCATGGCGAATATCGCAGAACTTGAACAATGACAGTGGCAAAAACACTGAACGAAAATCGAAAGAAATCGAAATGGAATGGAAGAAAAAAGGTTTAGATTGCTTACTCTAGTTGACGAGGATATAGCGGCGCGGAGAAACGGAGAATGAACAGAAAGTGACAGAGAGATAGCAACCAATGACGGTGAAACAAAATGAAAAGGCCAATGAACTTCAAAAGAAAACTGGCGGGAGACGAAGAGACACAATTTTTGCCGCGGCGCAACCAAGGTTTGGTCGCGGCGAAAAACCTTAGAAGACGAAGTCTCGATGTTGGCCGCGGCGAAATATTAAATTCGTCGCGGCGAAAACTTCCCGAGAGGATAAACTTCACAGATAATATGTTTTGTCGTGGTGAAAATTTTATTTCGTTGTGGTGTGACATCACAGAGATGATCAACACACAAAGATGGAAACACAAAACAAAAGATAACATACCAACACCTAATCCTAGAACTTCAACACATTAAGCACATTCTCAAACTTCGCAAACAAGACCCCTTTCAAGCACAGACCTCTTGAAGAAAGGCTAATAACATATTAAGGGAGTTTTATTAAATTGAAAATCATCCTAAAAGAGAAAAACAACTACACTAATCCTACTGGCTATGTTCCTCCCCCACACTTGAATCATTCACATTTCACAAAGTAATCATCAAGAGTTCAAAGTAAATGACTACGTGAGGGAAAGGAACAACCTGAGAATCATGGCGGTTTACGAGTCTCTTTGGTTTCCCCATGCTCATCTTTTGTATTTCCAAGCATAGCATGCACGGGTACAACCAGCCCAGCTGAAGTCTTGTTAAATGATCATGTAAAATCAATTAAAATACCTCTTCCAGAGGTGTCATCACTGTTGAAACAAGGTAAGGCATTCATGCACTTATCGGTGACTTTCATAGAATGTATGTATGGCAAGGAAAGCATGCTATCAACCGATATGATATGAGTGCATGTTTCAATTGTTTCACAAGAACATAATGGTTGATCAGGGGGTTCAAAAGGGACTTTCAAATCTTTTTCAGCAAATGATGCATATGATAAATGATATGAACATGCAAGTTCATTTTCCATTTCCAATTCAGCACATGCATCATCAACAGCAACATCAATGGCATTAACACTCAGTAGAGAATAATCCTCATACAGATGTTTCATGGCCTCATACATATTGAAATGGATCTTACTTTCTCCTAGTTCCATAGATATGCTACCCTCTTTCATGCTAATAATAGTATTAGCTGTCCTTAAGAAGGGTTTGCCCATTATCAAGGTGGACTCACGCATAGATTCATTATACATATCAAGCACATTGAAGTCAGCAGAAAAAACTAAGTCCTTGACCTTTACTAAGATGTCCTCAACTACCCCGTCTGGATACCTAATCGTTCTATCCGCTAATTGGAGTATACAGATGTAGGCTTCAAGTTTTTGACTCCTAAAGCTTGATAGATAGATTTAGGCATTACATTAATTGTAGCCTCTAGATCTAGCAACGCTCCCCCTATGGTTATTTTACCTATAGTGCATGGGATGGTGAAAGATCCAGGGTCCTGACACTTCACTGGGATTTGGGGTTTAAAAAGGGCTGAAACATTTGAGCTCACTTGCACCCTTTCATTTGGTCTAAATTTTCTTTTATTGGTGCACATGTCCTTAAGGTATTTGGCGTATGTAGGGACTCTTTTTACCAAGTCAAGCAATGGAATATTGACCTTTACTTTGCTAAACAAATCAAAAACTTCCTTTTCACTTTTCTTTTCAGCAAGTTTCTTACTCATTAAATAGGAGTTAGGAAAAGGGAGTTCATCAATGTTTACCTCTTTACCTTTACATGAGGTAGAACCATGCTGGGTTCCTTTCATATTTGTGCTCTTTGTCCCTTGCTCTGAAGCCATTATCTCTTCTTCTTTTTGTGAGGAAATTCCCTTTTTAGCAGCAATTCCTCCTCTTTGGCGCTTTCACTCTTCTTTCCGTGGGTCGTGGAGTGTGAAAATCCTTCACATTCAATCACCTCTTCTTCTTTCTCCTCTTCTTCCTCATCATTAAACTTCACTTGCTTCCCACTTCTCAAATTTATTGCATTTAATCCTTTGGGATTAATGATGGTGTTCAAAGGTATGGAGCCACTACTCCTTGCTTGTTGTTCACTCAAATTATTTGAGAGTTGAGTGACAAAGGAGTTCATATTTTCAGCTTTGGTCTCCCATTGCTCCATCCTCTTTTCCAAAGAGGCATACCTCACGTCTTTCTTTGAGGAATCCTTCTGAATCAATGAGGCTAGTGAATTGAACTGGTTAGCGGTAGAAGCCTTCTCCTCCTTGAGTAACTTCAGCATATTTTGAAGAAGCTGATTTGTATCTTCTTTTGGTGGTACACTCAAGGCTTGCTGATTGTTTTGTTGCATGTTAGAGCTAGACGGCCCAACTCCTCCATTTCTTTGAAATCTTTACCTACTAGCTTCTTCACTTCTCCAGCTAAATTTTGGGTTAACTTTCCACCCCTCATTATATGTGTTGGAGTAGGGATCCCATTTCTGGTTTGGTCTCCCTTGATACATTACAGATACATCTTCATACCGACTTGAGCACACACTTGATATATGCATCACTGGCCCACAAGTCTCACAACTTGGTGTAGTTAAATCCATGGATGGTTGGGATTTATTAGCGTTCAAGCTCTTCAACTCAGCAGTGATTAGAGACAATTGTGATGTTACTTTACTCTCCAAAGAATTGACTTTCGATTTTAGGGTGTCCATTCTCCTATTATGGGTACTTAAAGTTCAAATCTCATGGGTAGCCCTAGTGTCTCTCACACTATATTGCTGGTGGTTCAAAGCCATTTTCTTTATAAGTTTCCAAGCTTCTTCAGTAGTCAAATATATCAACGATCCTCCAGCAGCCGCATCTAGCATTCCCTTTTCTTGGCTTTTCAACCCATCATAAAAATACTGAACTAATTGTTCATCAGGTATTTGATGGTGAGGGCATCAGGAAAGAAGGTCATGAAATCTATTCCAACAGTCATATAATGACTCATCAAACTCTTGGCGTGTAGAATAAACTCTTTCCTCATGGATGATGTTCTAGAGGCTGGAAAATACTTCTCCAAACATGTTTTTCTTAGGTTACCCCAGTTCTGGTATGCGTTGGCTATGTGCCTTGGAAGGCTCATGAACCATTCCCTTGCCTTCTATTCCAATGATAAATGAAACATTTTCCAAGAACTTGGTCAAGTGAGGCTCCAACTGGTTTCATGCTCTGGCATATCATTGATACTGATTGCAAATGGATGTGTGGGTCCTCTCCTTACAAGCCATGAAATTTAGGAAGAGAATTAATCAACAATCCTTTATCTCAAAATTAACATCATAATTAGGGCAACCAGCAGTAAATGGATCATAATTTACATCAGAGGTTGTGGCTTCCCTAATTGTTCTCCTTCTATTATTGCCATTATTTTCCCCTATTCTCTCCTCTTCACCGTTCCTTCTATTATTACCATTCCCCTGTTGGTTTTCATTTATGTTCCAGTTTTAGGGGTTTGGTTGATTCTCAGCCATTGTATCTTCTCTAGCAGAATGTCCTAAGTTTACTAATTTTTCTACGCTAGACTCTCATACTCCTATATCTACTTCTCTAACTACCTTGCCTTTCCCTTTTCTTCCTTGAGTCTTACTTCTCTCCCTCAATGTTTTCTGAATCTCGGGATCGTAAGGTTCAAGCTGATTTTTTTTGGGCATGCAAAGGAAAAATCAAAGGCATGAGCAAACTAATCAACTTAAAAAAACAACGCACTTAAAAAATGAATGACATGGTGTGTGTAAGTGTATGAATGAGTATGTATGAAAGATATGTATGATTGAAGTGTATGTATGTACGAAAATGAAATGAAGCAAGTGAATGAAGTGTGAAAAGGGATTTTAGCTGCGGTGAAAATAAACTTTTGTCACGGTGAACAGTACCCGAGAGGGTAAAACAGGTGAAAATTCATATTTTTGGCCGCGGCGAAGAACACCCGAGAGAAATCTCTCGTTAAAATGCAAGTTACGTCGCGGCGAAACTCAACTTTGGTCACGGTGCACTACACCCGAGAGGGTGTTTCTCTTGAAAATTCAAGTACGCCACGGCGAAAATGCGAAAATGATGCATAATGCATATGAAAACTAGTGAGTTTATTGATGCTACCTAAAAATGCAATGCTATGATATGAACAAGTTAATCCTATACTATAAACAAATGTAAAGATGAAACAGCATAAATGCAAAACAAGAAAACAAAATACACAATCTAGCTTAACTAATAGCACTCAGCTCCCCGGCAACGGCACCATTTTTAATCCTACCCAGTTGGCACACATGATAAAACTTTATCGTCGTAATGCAATGGAAATGGATCAAAAGATTTGTGATTTCCAAGGATTGCACTATAGGGTGCAACCCCAGGGTCGTTCTCTACTGAATCTCTGTCTGGTAGCACAAGAAGATTCAGAGACAAAGGAGGTAATTTTTACTGAATCTAGCTATGATGAATTGCGAGCTGATAATGATGAAATGCATGATGAATTATTGAAATTTGCAAAAGAGCTATCTTTTCTTAGAAAGAAAGTTAAAGAGTATGAAAAACTGATTGAAAAACTCATTGTTGAACCTGTCACTGTTTATGTTTGCACAAACTATGATGCTTTGAAATTTAAGATTGAAAAACTCACGAAAACTCTTGAAAAATTCACAAAGGGCAGTGAAATGTTACAAGTTATTTTGAAGAGTCAAAGAGTTATAAATGATAGAGGTGGCATAGGATATGATCCTAAAAATGATTTTCAAAAAGGGAAGAAAAAGAATGGCAACAAGAGTTATTTGAAATTCTTTCAAAAATCTGTGCATGCATCTGAACCTTTTGCATTTTGTAGTTACTATAATAGAAAAGGGCATAGAACTTCATCATGTTACTTTAGGAAGAAGAAAGCCCTAGGAACCTATAAGTGGGTGCCTAAAGGAACTTATTGTTGGGATTTTAGAATCTACACGCAGCGGAATTTAGAATTTTTCTAATCCCAAATACGGATCTGTCAAGGGCGTTTAGATCGAGGAGATGAAGGCGTACCTTTTGCGTTTTGAGATCATCCCTTCCTTTGCGTCTGGATCTCTTCAGATTCCACAACCTTCCGCGCTCTTGCTTCCGATCATGAGGAGCCGACGTTCTTTCGATCGCCTCCTTCTACAGGTATCCACGTGAATAGTCTCCAACAATAGCAGCGTGCTATCATCTCTTCGTTTCACTCTCTCTCTAGGGTTTCGTGGCTCAAGAGTGAATTCAAATTCAGAATGGGATGCCACTACTGTTCACGAGCACTCATATTTATAAAGCTCATGGAATGCATCATAATCCAAGATTAATCTTTTATTAATCTTGAAAAATCCGAATTTTAATTTCAAAAGGATATTCAAGATTAATCATTATTAATCTTTAAATTCGAATTTGAAATGATAGTCAAGATCTAATCTTGGAATTTGAATTTCAAAAGATATTCAAGATCTTATCTTGAAATTTGAATTTTAAAAGATATTCACGATCTAATCTTGAAATTTGCATTTCAAAAGACATTCAAGATCTAATCTTGATTAATCTTGAAATTCAAAATTTGAAATGATATTCAAGATCTAATCTTGAAATTTGAATTTCAAAAGATATTCAAGATCTAATCTTGAAATTTGAATTTCAAAAGATATTCAAGATCTAATCTTGAATAATCTTGAAATTTGAAATGATATTAAAGATCTAATCTTGAAATTTGAATTTCAAAATATATTCAAGATCTAATCTTGATTAATCTTGAAATTCAAAATTTGAAATTCAAAATATATTCAAGATCTAATCTTGAAATTTGAATTTCAAAAGATATTCAAGATCTAATCTTGATTAATCTTGAAATTCAAAATATATTCAAGATCTAATCTTGAAATTTGAATTTCAAAAGATATTCAAGATCTAATCTTGATTAATCTTGAAATTCAAAATTTGAAATTTAAAATGTGAAATTCGAATTTCGCAATATTAATTTGGATTAAATTAATCTGATCAAATCATATCCATTTAATTAATGTAAATAATGAGCCAACGAATTTAATTTATCTTTATAAATTAAATTAATGCTAGTTATTTAATTTATCAAATAAAATAAATATTAAACTAACACACACAAATATTATTTACATAATATTGTGCAATTTTGAATTTTAACATGTATATACATATATATTTAAAATTCGAAAAAACCCCAGAAATAAAAGCTCATGTTGGGTTGTTCTTGCGTGCGACCCTGTAGGCCCATATAAAGTTGGCAGTGGGCTAATCTTGAATAAACCCCAGAACTTTTGGACCCGGCGAAAATAAATTTTAGTCGCGGCTAAGAACACCAGAGAGGAATCTCGCGTTAAAAACACAAGTTACGCTACGGCGAAACTAAACTTTAGTTGCGGCGTACTACACCCGAGAAGGTGTTTCTCTTGAAAATTCATGTGCATCGCGATGAAAATGGAATTTAGTCGCGGCTAAAGTTCAAAAATTATGCAAAATGTAGATGATATCTAGTGAATCCACTATGTTCCCTAAAAATGCAATGCTATGATATGAACAATTTAAACCTATACTATGAACAAATGCAAAGATAAAACAAAGATAAATACACAATCTAGCAACTAATGGTAGTTAGCTCCCCGGCAACGGCGCCACTTTTTGATTCGACTAAGCAATAGATTATAAAACTTTGTCGTTGTCTAGTCCTTGAAAATGGATCAAAAAGACTTGTGATTTCCAAGGCTTGCACAGGGTGCAACCCTAGGGTCGTTCTCTCCTGAGCTATTTGTGTACCACTATTTACTAGTTTGTGATGAGGTTCTCATTGCAAATTAAATCCGTGTTTGATTCAAAATTGCTATCTACCTAAAGCTAATTACAAAAACAAAACTTCTCTTTGGTATTTTTGATTTAGAGGAAGCAATGAAAACATGATTGAAGTGTAAAGTATGGATAATGAAGTTCCACTTGAAAATGAATCAAACCGTCATAGTTCGCAAAAGATTAGGGAAAGTATCGGTTTTCACACTAAGTTTTGTAATTAAAACCCCAACAACTCGCTAGGTTAGGAATTCCATGTAATGAACTCCATTCCATGAAACCCTTTAAAAATACTTAGTGTGTACGGAAGTCGCAAAGTGAAAAATCCAACTCAACACAATATTGTCTCAAAAATCAAGCATAACTAGGAAGATAGAAGATAACAATAATGATTTTATTGAATAGGTAGAAATGAGACTTCATCCTACCACGTCAAACTCAAAACAAGTTCGATACACAAATAATCCAAGTTTGGCTCGACCGAGACCAAGCATTTACATATAAACTACAAGTCTGAACTCTGAAAATATGTAATCTATATTATAAATGCATATTGAAAACCAATACTCCCCTTTCGTCACTTCAAACTCAGGCTCTCTTCATCTCCAAGGGGAAAGGGAATGCTCTGCTACTCATATGGCGTGAAATCGGACTCTGCATGGAAGATTGAAGCATCATGGATGAATTTTAGATGAAAATGGAATGAGCTTAGGGTATGAGTAGAGAGAAAAGATGAAAAGATTAATGGGATGTGTTCTCTGCCTTATCCTTCTCCTCTCCTTCGAAACTTACCTTAATTAGGTCATATTAACCGTCCAGGGTTGGATCCAATAAAGCGAGTTGGGTTATTTTCCATTTGGAGCATCGTCTGGCGAACATGAGGTTTCACCGCGGCAAACCTCTCCTGAGAGTTCTTTGTTGGCTTGATTGAACTTTGGTCACGGGGAACTTTGGATTGCGCCGCGATGAACTTTCCAGAGCTGCCTTCACATGATCTTGTTCAGAGTTCCTGAAATGAAATAGCAAATATTTGAAGCATCATTTGCTCATGATGGAATTTAAGAACAATCATATTATTATTCATGGAAAATGCACCCAAAATCACACTAATCCAAATCAACAACTCTAAATCTCCAATTAACCACAAGAAAGGGTAATGGAGGGCTAAAATTGAATTAAAAACTCGGGAAATTCAAGTATAAAAGTGTTATAAATAAAGCTCAATCAGTCACAGACGCTAGGAATTTCCTGTTTCCAGTTAAAAGGAAAGATCTTGTAACATATGATTATAAAATTACTGGCAAGAGCTAGTGCCAGAGAAAGTATGTAGGGAAACAGAAGAAAAGATGAAAGTTAAGAGCCTAGAATTAATGATTCAAATGTGTAAATTTCGAGGACGAAATTTATTTTAAAGGGGGAGAAATGTAATATCCATCCTTTTTCTGAAAACTGAAATAGAGGTCAAACCGTTAATTATAAGATGAAAAAAAAACCCAGAGAAATAAAGTACAGTAAGAGAGGAAGCCAGTAGACCAGAAAGAGTACGGGTAAGTTAGTCCTAAAGCTTTGAAATTTCTAAATATATAAGCTAGGGACATAAATGTCATTAAGTATAAAGATCAAGGGCAATATGGTCATTGGATAAAAAGGGCCAAACCAGTAGTCAAAAGTCAAGTTAGAGGCCACAGATAGAAAGCATGGAAAAAGATGATGCTGATAAGCTGGAAAACCCAAAGTCAGACCTGGCTCAGCGGGAGAAATTTTATGAGAACTTCGCAGTTAAGCGTGTTCACCCTGGAGTAGTGTAAGGATGGGTGACCTTCTGTGAAGGACCCAAATGTCATTACACAAAAGGATTAAAGGCATAAAAGTCAAGGGCAACTTTGGAATTTTGAAAGATTAGTAAAAATTGGGGTAATTTGGTAAATAAGAGAAAGTGTAAGGGCATTTTGGTCATTTGACAAAGTCATAGTCAAAGTCAAAAAGTTAACTGTTGACCAAAATATCAAAAAAATTCACAGATTCCGAAAAGATAGAGCATAACTCACTGATTAATTGAGATTTGACAGATTCTCAAAATTCGGTCTAGATCTCTGTTTAGAGAATTTTGAAGGTCAATCGGCCGAAAATAATTATTTGAAGTATCAGGAGACCTCAATCAGTTGAGTTTAGGGCATAGAAAAATAAAGTGAATTTTATATTATTTAATAAAATTATTATCAAGTGTATGATTAAGGCGAATTTTCTGATTTTAGGGAAAAAGGCCCGAAAATCCTTAAAATATAATTTTATTCAAAAATTAATTTTACACAATCCGGAGGGAAATTTGATGAAAGGAAAAGGGCTAGAGTATCAGTGAAAATTGTAGAAATTTTTAATGCCCTAAAAGTTAAATGCCCGTCAGAAATACGTTTTCGGGGATTTTCGACATGATAAAATTACCTTGTTATTTTTGGATGAAAATGAAGTAAATGATCTCTAGGAAAGTGAAGAAAAATTTACCGGAATAAAATTTCGGTTACTGGCGAAAATCGTAGTCAGATGAAGTAACTGAAAGGGGACTAGTTCAGTTAGTGTAACCAGATTTTTAACCCCCTAGTTACTAAGAGATTAGTCTCATTAAATGTTACTTTAAAGTAACCAATGAGAGTAAAGCATATGTTTAAAAGGTGGATGATTTCTAGCCTTTAGATTTCTTTCATTAATCAAGATTGCATCCTAGCCATTCATTAATTATGTGGGGATTTAATTAAACACAAAATTCCTCTCTTCTTCTCCATTTTGGCCGTGACATTCATCTGAAATTTTGGGAGCAAAGTGACGCCATTCTTGGGTGCCAAGAGGAAAAAGCTTTACAAAACTCAAGGTATCAAGCTTAAGGACCTAATCCTATACATTTTCTTGATGCTTGAGACTTCCTCTTCCTATCTATGGTCATAGAATTTTGAATAAACTCCTTTTTCTCAAGATCCCAAGTTAGTGTTCTTGATGCCAAAAGTGAGAAAAAGAAAGAGTTAAAGCTAATACTTATATGCAAAATGCTCCTTGTGTTGTAAGGAGTAGTTGATATATTGATTGAGCTTTATTTGTATTAGTTTTCTACTTGAATTTCCGGAGTCTTAGAGTCAATTTTAGCCCATACATGACCTTTTTTGTGCTTAATTTGAGATTGGGAGTTGTTGATTTGGATTAGTGTGATTTTGGGTACATATGCCATGAATAATAATTTATTGTGCTTAAATTCCATCATGAGCAAATGATACTGCCAATATTTGTTATTTCTGTAACACTCCTTATTTTCCCTTATAAACATGATATTAGATCACTAATGAACCACTTTAGGGCCTTGGAGAACTTAAATTGACCAAAGAAGTGAACTTGAAATTTTCAAAAAAACGTCTACTGTTCATTTGGTCAATTTCCAGATTTCTGGCCCAACTTTGAAAAATCATAACTAATTCTAGAAAAATCCAAATTGAGTGGTTCAAATTTCTATTTATCATGAATTCAACACATTAAACATGCAGCTATGAATAGTCTCCCATCTTAAACATGCAGCTATAAATTTCTATTTATCCAAATTGAGGATAGTCTCCCATCTTAAACTCAACCTGGTCCCTCTCATTCTCTCATTTCTAAGAATAGCATGCAGCTATGACTCCAAGCCATACATGCTTAATTATTAAGGCTTATTTCAACCTTATGCGCATAAGCTCCAATGCACAGGTTTAACCCTCAACAACACCTTGAAATATCACCAAGGGAATCTCTTAGAAACTTCTAGACCATAGAACACGAGTTAAGAATAAATTGTCTATCCCCAATGGTAGCTAGACTGATAATTCTCCCAGACTAATCACAGAAACTGCTTGTCTTCTCATGCTTTTCCCATTCCTCTTTGTCCTCTCTGAAATCCCTTTCTGGTAATCATCCTTCTCAGGCCATATTTCTCTTACAACATTACTTGGGCTTTCTAGGCACTAATTTATTTATTAACCCATTCACTATCTTTTCTATATCAACCTGCTATATTAAAGGATTCAACAATCCTTACTTTTTCCTTTATGATCATCATCACAATGTTACGGAGAGGATTATCTCATATGTCATCATGTACCCAAATCATTCAGGGAACTTTTACCCTTAACTAATATTAGTCCATCTTTCCTATTCATTTCGGGGTACTCTGTAATATCCACCATTTTCTATAAACTAAAATAGATGCCAAACCGAAAGTTATGAGATGAGAAAAGGCCTATAGAAATAAAAGTATAGAAAGAGAAGATGTCAATGAACCAAAGAGACTCGGTCAATTTAATCCTAAGGCTTTGAAATTACTAAGAATGTAAGCCAGGGACATAAATGTCATCAAGTATAAAGACCAAGGGCAATATGGTCATTGGATAAAAAGGGTCAAACCAGTAGTCAAAAGTCAAGTTAGAGCCCACATATAGAAAGCACATGAAAAGTTGATGCTGATGGGCTGGATAACCCAAAGTCAGACCTGGCTTAGCGGGAGAAATTTTATGAGAACTCCGCAGTTAAGCGTGCTCACCCTGGAGTAGTGTAAGGATGGGTGACCTCCTGGGAAGGACCCAAAGGTCATTACACCAAAAGATCAAGAGTGAAAAGGTCAAGGGTAAAATGGGAATTTTGAAAAGTTAGACAGTGTAAGGGCATTTTGGTCGTTTGACAAAGTCAAAGTCAAAAAGTCAACCGTTGACCAAAATATCAGAAAAAGTCACATATGCCCAAAAGATAGAGCAGAACTCACTGATTGACAGAGATTCGACGGATTGCTAAAATCGACCTAGAATTTTGAAGATTTAATGGCTGAAAATAATTATTTGAGGTATCAGGAGATCTCAATCAGTTGAGTTCAGGGTATAGAAAGATAAAGTGAATTTTATAGTAATTAATAAAATTATTACCCAATATACAATTGAGGCGAATTTCCCGATTTTAAGGAAAAAGGCCCGAAAATATAATTTTATTCAAAAATTATTTTTAGAAAATCCGGAGGGCAAATTGATGAAAGGAAATGGGCTAGATTATCAGTGCAAATTATAGAAATTTTTAATGCCCTAAAAGTTATTTGCCCGTCGAAAATACGTTTTTCAGGGATTTTCTGCAGAATAAGATTACCCTGTTAATTTTTAATGAGATCGAGGGGTATTTTGGGGATGATAATTTTACCATATTCAAGAGGAAAATATGGAGATTAAATGAGGAAGAAAATATCTCCAAAAAAGTGGAAAAAGATTTATTGGAATTAAGTTACTTTTACCGGTGAAAGTTGTAATCGGTAGAAGTAATCGAATGGTAACCGGTTTGGTTAGTGTAACTAAGGTTCCCAACAGATTTTTACACCCCATGTGCAGCCCATTATGACACCTTTATGAGAGCCAATGAGAAATCAAGAAGTGTAAGGTGGGTGGAAAGTTTTGGAGCCATTAGATCAAGCTTAATTTCTAAAATTGATTTCTAACCCTTGGATAAAAGCCACCTCATTAAGGCAATTAAAGATCAGTTTTTCCAGCCACTTCCTAGCCATTTTGCACGATCAAACAGCTGCAAATTGAGAGAGAAAGGCATCCTCCATAGCTCTCTAAGAAAGAGGAAGAAAAGCTACACAAAACTCCAAGGTAAAGGGTTCTTCCAAGCACTTCTATATATATTCTTGATCCTTGGAGCTTCCTCTACCTTTCTATCGGTTTAGTTTCTTAATTCTTTATGAAATATAGCTGCTGGAATTTCTGGTTTTAATAAGAGAAAATGAGAAAGAGAAGGATTTAAATCAAATAATTGGTACCAAACAACTCTATGCAAGCTAGGGAGTTGATTGGTATATAGTTTGTGTTGATTGTTATTGTATTTAGAATTTTGGATTTCAAACCCTAAAGGGAAGTTCTGTACGTTTTTCTTCTTGATTGGGGAAGATGTTTTTGATGGTAAATAATGCATAAATAATGGATTAGGAGTGCGTTTATGCAAGTGAATGAAGTTAGAAGTTGAAAAGCACAATTCCCCTTTCTCTTAAAGTGTTTCGGCCAAATCTAGAAATTGTGGAAGGAGTATGATTTTCATGATTTTGATGCTTCCCATGGCTTTAGAATGGAAAATTGTGTAGGGTAAAAGTGAGGAAAAGTTTTGGGAAGAGTTTGAAAACATAAGAACAAGTTTCAAAGTTGTAAGGTTCTTGAAAGTGCAATAATGGGAATAATTTGAAAACAAAGTTGTAAGGTTCTTGAAAGCTTCAAATAGAAATTCGAACCACTCGATTTTGATTTAAAAATCAAAATTTCAGATTTGATTTTTTTTTTGACTTTTTAAGCTATTCAAGGCCCAAGAATGGTTCTATAATGATATCAAATGAAGCTAAAGGGGTTAGTTTAAGGTGTGTTACATACTCTGTATGCCGTACTTTTATCATATGTGAGTGTACAAGAAGAGAAACACCCCATGTTTTATCATTGGTGTAACTGTCCTATACGGTACGAGAAGAGAAGCACCTCATATGCAACTGTCCCATGGGAAGAGAATCACCTCATGTGCAACTATCCCATACAATTCCTGTGTATCAGGAAATAGCATGTCCAATCCTAGCAACATTATTCCAGCATAGAAAAATCACCACCCAAACATAGAGAAATACTTGCTAGCTAAAACTTTCTCTATCATACTTTCCGTTGGGTACATCCTCTTTTCATCATCTAACAACATGCCTTGTCCCAATTAGGAGCTTCTCATAGCTCTCTTAATCACTTAGCAGTGGCATTTAGTAGCAATGAGAACATCAGTTCTCACTTTTCAATTTGGCCTGATTGTTACACCTTTTCTGATGCCTGAAGGTATATTACAATATCCTTAGTAACACCCTCAACGTTCAAGGCATCACCAAGTCCTAAAAGTTTTATCTTTATTGTTTCTAGGTGTAACATATGTTATCCTCCTTAATTCCTTATCATCTGTATCATTATGATGGGCTACCTAACTTTCCCATCAGTAGCTCTTAGTATTCCCTTGACCAGTGCACATATTGATCATCTCAACTTTTTTGCAATTCACTCTCACAGGAATCATGTATCAAATAGAGATTTAACCATATATACTAGCAGATAATCCATCACTAAATATCCTCAAACTCCATTGCTAGTACTATGCCATTTTAGCCCTTTCTAGTCATTAAAATTAGGCCACCCAAGTTGGGTCATCTATTGTGCTACTGCTACATAATTGAAACTGCATCTATTGCTGCGCCTTGTACAGTCTATCCACTATACTTATAGTAATCACAAGGCTTTTAACAATTCTAATACCTTTAGTACTTTTCGCACTTTCACTGGCCACAATCTTCTCAACAATTATCCAACTCAATCTTATTCTTACTATCACAAGATAGGCCCAAAACAACATTCTTGTAATCTTTACTCTAATATGCCTCACTAGCTCAACATCTGGAATGGCTGCCATCATAACCCACAACCATTCCTTATCATTAGCTACACCTAAAGCTAGTTGACCTAGTTCATAAGCCTCTCTAGCCCTCTAGATCCATGATAGATGAAAACCTTGACCTTGCAGAGTTGCATGTTCTCGTTTAAATCTTGAGATGCTACCATAATATTGAATCATGAATCCAAATGAAATATATTCGGGATTCTCTTCCCTTTTCTAGATCCTCTTCTACTAATATGATTGGCCTCTCTGGCTCAATCATAAAAAGTTCTTCCAGCAGCTATCTCATTCATGCATTGCATCTTAGTTTCTTCCTCAATAAAGGTCCTCTGTAGGTACCGTCATCTCTTCCGGCCTCATTGGTTATCAAGGGTTCTAAGTGCAAGCTTATCTCTAGAATGAGTGTGACTTGTGTGCTAGTATATCTCATGCTTATCTATTCGCATACATCCACATCAACATTTATAGATCAATGGCTAATTCAACTTAAGCCACAATTCAAGCAATGTACTCAATATATTCCAAAGATCATAATAATCAATTCATATAGCAAAGCAATATCAATGCATAACTAGCACCATTGTGGGCCCATGATCTATCTTTGCTGCATCAATGTATTAAGGATGTATAACAAGCATAAGTCTCCTAAAACGTATGCTCTAACCATGATCTGACCTGCTCTGATACCACCACATGTGACACCTCCTATTTTCCCCATATATGCTCATATTAGATCACTTTTGAACCACTCTAGGGCCTTGGATAACTCAAATTGGCCTTTTTAGTGTACTTGAAATTTTCAAAAATGTTGTTACTGTTCACTGGCCCATTTTCCATATTTCTAGCCTAACTTTGAAAATTCATAAATAATTCTAGAAAAATCAAAATGGAGTGGTTCCTTCTAAATTAACTTTATTAAGTGGCATATAGGGTAAAAATACTCATTAGCCCAAAACTTGCCCATTTGAATCAGTTTATTCCGTAAAATTTTTTGTTCAAATGGTTACTTCCAGTTTTTCCAGATTTTTTCCCTTAACTTTGGAAAATCATATCTCTTAAAATACACATCCAAATTTTGTAATCTTCATATCGTTTTAAAGCTTAGGATGTGTAGTAGTATTGAACTGGAAAGTTTCAGATCAATCGGAGCACATTTGCTATTTTTCATTGACGTTTGAAACAGGTCAGTTTTTAGGGTTGTTGGAACCCTCTTCTTAAAAACCTTAGCTTTTCCAAAAATTCTCCAAAACCTCTTCTTGGTTAAAATCCAATCTCTTGTAATGCATGATTAATTCCTTATCCTTCATGATTATTTTTAGCCCATTCATGCATGCATTATCATGTATTTACTTACTACTTCAAGTAAGGTTTTATAGATTACAATCTACAACACTTTGCATAACACGTTCCATCATTCACAAAATGTGCACAAGCAATACATCATCTTCATATTCACCAATAACTTTTTCCTTACCATTGCTTGAGCTTGTACCTACATGATTAGTGGAAAATAATGAGATTTTGGAAAATCCCAATAGCAAAACCAACTAACAAAACTTGTGAATGTGCATGTAATGCTTTTCAAGATGTGTGTATGATCATGGTACATGTGACATGTTCAAACATTACATTATCATGCATATGGCCATAGCAATCAAAGTCACATATCATGCACATAACAACAAGTTGATACATCATAAAATAATGCACCATTCACAACAAGTTCATAAAATGGTTTAGAAGAAGTTAGTAGTCTTGCTACCTTGTCTCTTTAATTCCCTTGAAACTTGTATTCCTTCTTGCTTGCTTTCCCAATGTGTTCTTTGAGCTCTTAACTTCCTAAAAACCGTACAATTATATGCTCATAAATTTCCAACCATCACAATGCAAGAAAACTTGCAAAAACGCAATAGAACTCCTATTGCCCTTGAAAGACAATTAAACTTTGGAAATTTGTTCTTTTAACTTCCAATGCTTCCAAAATCCTTTTCTTACTTTTACCCTACACAAACCTTCATTCTAAAGCCATTGGAATTGTATCAAAATCATCCAAATCCAACTCCCTCTATTTATTATAAATTTTCAACAAAAAAAAGAAGAAACGGAGGGTTTAGATTTTCCAACTTCTTTTTGCATATATTCACTTATTCTTGCTTCCAATCCATGATTCAAGCATCATATGACTCAAACACATCTTTCCCCCTCAAGATTTCAAATGGACAGCACCTCTCCCAACTCTTAGGGTTTCCAAAAATCTATCAACAACACCCAACAACAACCAACAACATATACCAAACTACTCTTTACTACTCAAGAAAGGACTTGCAACCATTTACTACATTTAAAACCTTCTCTTTTCCATTTTCATGTCTTGAAACCCTAACTTTTCATCTTCAAAAAGAGGGCTTTACTCAAGAAAACAAACCAAGAAGAAGGTAGTAGAAGTTGCAAGGAGTAGGAAAATGTAAAGAGTTGGTTGCTTGGGTGGTTACCTTGAGGTTGTGTGAGCTTTCTTCTTCCTCTTCCTTACAAATGGCGTTAACTTGGGCTCTTTGGGAGGGAGAGAAATTTCAGACCATGAGGGAAGAGAGGAGAAATTGCCTTATGTAAAGTCCTCTTGGAAAAATGAGTGGTGGAGAATTAAACTTTGGGACCATGTTTTGGTTTACTTGGTTGTAATTGTGCCACTTGTCAAGCTCTTATTGCTTAGTGAAAAGTAATCTCTAGCTTGTCCTCCAAGTCTTGGTTAGACTAACTAATGGCATTACCATCCGGTTACTTGATCCGATTACACGTACTTCGGTAAAGTAACTTTATCTGGATAACTTCTTTTTTACTTTTATGGAGATTTTCTCTCTCATGTGGCGCCATTGCCTTCCCAAAATACCCCCAGGCTTCCTCGTAATTCATCAAGATTTCTCGATTTCGACGAAATACCGTAAAGCGTGCTTCCGGCTGCCAATTTGACTTTAGGGCATGGAAAATTTCTAGAATTTTCCCTAATACTCCAGCCCTTTTTCCGTTCCTCAAAATTCTTCCCGGATTTTCCGTAATTAGTTTTCTAAGAAAATCCTTTTTCTGGGGTTTTCGGGCACTTTGTTCTCCGAACTAAGAAACTTCCTTTATCGAATACTGGGAAATAATTTTATTAAATACTTTGAAACCCGTCTAAACTTTTCTCAATTCGGGCCTGTTTGAGGACTCCTGCTTCCTCGAATAAATACATCTCAGTCGTCTGGACCTCCAAAATCCCTACGAAAATACCACTCATTTTCCTTCTCATTCTTACTTTCCCCATAATTACCAAAATACCATTACCTTTCTACTTTTTCCATAATTCAAACTTTACCCTTGGTTAACTTTGACATTTTGGTCAACTTTGACTTTTTAGTTGACTTTTAACTTTTGACCGGATTACCAAATTGTCCTTACTATTTGATGACATTTTGCCTGGGGCCCTTTTATGATCAAGATTACCATTTTACCCTTGTCATATATACAAATGATCATTTTGCCCTTAGAGTTTTTCCTTGGAGTGAACACTTTTTCTTCAGTAACGCTTCCATTGAAACTTCAGTGTTACTTAGAGTGATTCTTATCCTTTATTTCAACAGCAAAACAGAGAGCTACGAAATTTTTGCAACAAGAATGAGAAATACGATGAGAGTTACCATAATACTGCACATAATAATATAACACTTATTATAGATAGCTTTGCAAGTATTATGTTGGTATAGTGGATGCAATCTCAAATCATCAGTATGCGAAAGTTCTTTCATCCAACAATAACTTCCAGTAAAAACTCATATAATCAAAAATTTGTTGGAAAACAAATTTGTGCAAACTTTTGAAAGTCATTTTCAAAACATAAATAAGAATAATTGGAACTTTTTACTGTAAATGCATCTTGAGCTTTTGAGAGAAATTTATTATCTTCAATTGTAAGGCTTCTTCTTTGTAATCCACTCTCTTCTGGTTCTTCTATGTTGACCGACTCATGGAAGTGTTTTGCGACTAGTCCTGCAACTCTTATAGCTTCCAATTGTTCATCAACAATTGATATATAACTCATATATTCGGATGAACTGTTAGCACTTTCAACTTCAAGACATTTGTTAGAAGCATAAATATAATTAAGAGTATCCCAAATGTCTTTAATACTGAAGCAAAAGTTTAACTTTGATAACAAAAACGTGATGCTGAAGTTTCATTGCTCAAGCGTTGAATGAAATCAATTTCTTTTCTTACTCTATCCAATCCTTTTTCTGTTTGAAAATCATTCTTGAAAACATTTTACACATAATATGAAATGCCTTTAAAGAATTATAGCTTTCAAAAGCAGAGAATGTGCATCTTTAAAAAACGATGGAGTTGATGAATCAAAACTATCCGAAAATACATAAACCCAATTTCAGCTATGCTTAAAACATTTTTGGTTTTTGAAATTGAATCAATGATATGTTGAAAAACAATTCTATGCACGTTTAAAAATCTGTTTTCCTATATGAATGAAAAATTAAAATTGATTACCAAAAGTGAACCTAGAGCTCCTGAGCATGATTCATCATATTTGTCAATACAGAGCTCTTCCTAGGAATCCTCTTTCTCATATATTCTCTTTTGCATTGACAGAATTGTGGATGCATTTTGTAAATTATTTCTCATTCTCAACTTCCATTTGTTCATCATCTGAGGATATGCAACTTATAGATTTCGATGAACTGTCAACAATTTCAACTTGAACACAATTGTTAGAGGTATAGAGAGACTCCAGAGTATCCCATATAAACTTGGCACAAAAGCACAATCTGTTTTTCTCAAAATCATTTTCGATCACGAACATTACATAGAAATCTCATTGCTCTAATGTTAAAGTAAAACATTTTGATTTTCAATCTCTTCTCGGTATGAAAAGTATTTGTGAAAACTTCCCGCATATCAAAGTCGGATGTTTTAATGAAACAAGTCATCCTAACTTTCCAAAACCGAAAATTGGTATCCTTTCAAAAAATTGTGGGACAGAGAAATTAAAACCTTGAGATGGTTAAGTCCTTTAAACAAGAGACTTGCTTTGATACCAAATGTTAGAATGGCTGTCACCCAAGAGGATGGTGAATTGGGTGTTTTTTAAAATTTTTCTTTTTAAGACTTCGGTTGATAAAAAAACCCAAATCATTAACTGAAATAAAATATGAAATTGAATAGTGGATGAAGAAAACATAATGCAATTTAATGAAGATGAAATAACAGAAAGCACACAACGATTTATCCTGGTTCGGCCCTCTCTGACCTACATCCAGTCCCCAGAGCACCTATGAGATTTTCAATCCACTATACCATCCAAGTTTAACCAGGTACTTGGAAAACCATTACAATCACAATGTCAACACAGACACTTGTGAATCCCATTTCAAGTTTGTCATGGTGGGTACTTGAAAAACCCCATAAATGTTTCCAGGCATTTATGAACCCACTCAAGTTTGCCCCGTAGGTACTTGAGAAACCTTTACAATCACTCCCCCTTACAAATTGTACAGAGACCAACATGCTCTGTTTTCTCAACTCTAACTCAACCCAACAGTCTCAAGATCCCAAACTTGATTTTCTCACGGAAATACATTGAGTTTGGATGAATGAATAAACTACTCTCTCAAAGAGTGGATAAATAAATATTGAAGCTCTCGGAGAAGAAAATATCATAGTCCTAAAGATGTGCTCTGTTTTACGTTCACCGACTCCATATTCTCCGTCTTCTCTCATCTCCTTCTATCTTCAAAGCTTCATATTTTATAATCGAGACTATATTCAATAGCCGTTACTCTGATTTTGAATAGCCGTTAGAGAGAAGCGTGTAACCGTTACTCAGCCGATGTATTTGTTGGTCTGTCATTAAAGCTTCATATTCAGCTGTTGATGGCGGAAGCTCGAATTCATTCCTCAGATGATCTTAGCTGTTTAATGAAAGAGCTAAAGTGCATTTATGAGAGCAGGTGAAATTCAAAATGTGCTAAGCATGAAAGAGGAAAGCTTCGGTAGATGATAGGATAGCTGTGTTAGAAGCTCTGTCAGAAAATAAGGAACTCGAGTTTTCAATATCTCATAACCTGAGTTTTGTAACATTGAATTTAATAGCCCAGTAGTGAAACTTTTAGTTTTTACAAACATAACTCGAGTTTGCAAAGAAAGTTCTGAAAGACAGTTTGAAAACTTTTATTTGAAACTTGAACTTTTGAAATCAAGTTTTGAGTTATAGTTGTGAAACTTCAAGTTTGAAGAAAGAAGGACTTGAGTTCTAAAACGTGTGAAAAGTTGTTCAGTTGAAAAGGTCCTCGACACTCGAGTTTAGAATCTCATAAACTCGAGTTTTGAAAACTTCCAGTGAGGACTCGAGTTTGAACATCAAGTCTTTGAACTGAAGATAATTTGAGAAGCATGGGACTGGAGTTTTATAGAACTCTAAGTCAAAACTTCCAGTTTTCAATTCCAGTTTTGTGAAATAGTTGTGAAACTTGAGTTTTGAAATTTTGGAACTTGAGTTTTATAAAAGAAATTTCAGATATGAAGTTCAGAAGCCCGAGACTCGAGTTTTGGAAATATGGAACTCAAATTTTATGAGCCACGAGATACAACTCGAGTTTCCTCAAGCTATGACTCGAGTTTTACTGATTCTATTATGAAAAAATGCCATCTAGATCACGACACTTGAGTTTTGTAAATGTAGAACTCGAGTATTACTTCATGAGTTGAACTTGCACAGGTCACAATCAGCTTTCAGCACATGTCTCAACTTGCAATGCCCATAACTCTTTCAATTCAACTCCAAACCTTGTAAATAATATATCAATGGAAATCCCTGTATGGCTACTATCATATGAAACAAGAATTAGTCCCAAAGCGGTTATATAAAGAAAGTTATGACAGATACAACAAGCAAAGGTCAGTGATAAAGCGTTAAATTTGACTACCAACTTTCAAAAAATATATCTCCTTCATATGAAATGCTTTGATGCTGGTTTAGGTGTATATGAACCGAATTGTGAGTTTAGGTTCATAAAAAATTGGTTTCACATCAATTGGACTTGTGGTTTGAGAGATATGATCAAAACACCAAACATATGTCAAGCTGAAAGTTAATAGAGGAGCTGAAACTAGAGTTTTGATGATCTAGAACTTGAGTTTTGTAAAACTTGAAGCCCAAACTCAAGTTTCTAGTGCAAGTTCTATGCCTGCATGTTGTGGAACTTGGGTTTTAAGAAAACAGGACTCGAGTTTTGCTCAACTTCTTCCTAAAACTTTAAGTTTTGACTGAAACTTTTTGAACTGAAAAATAAAACTTCTTTTACAAACTTCCAGTTGTAATATCCATTTTTGAAAACAAATTATAGAACTTGGGTTCTTAAAATCTAAGACTCGAGTTTCAAAACATGTCTGACACTTTCAACACATTTTCAGATTTTTGACCTAGATTTCAAATCATGCAATATTTTAGGGTTTTGATAACATAAAAATAAGGTATACAAATATAGAGTAAGCCAATATGCATTATAAAAACTTTTTGCTACTTTATATTTGACATCATCAAAACTAATCATATCTAACACTCTTTTTATCTATAGGCATTTTCCTCTTCTATATTCTTATCTATGGGCCTTAACTCAACCCATAGCTATCGGTTTGGCCTTTATTTATGTACACGAAATTTGGGATATTATAGTGCGCCAAAGATTAATAGTATTGTTGTTAGTAACCAGCGTTATGTATTCAACCCTCTTAAATTGAATTATAAAAATATATAATGATTTAATTTTAATGTCCTTATATTAATATATTTTTAAATATATTTCACTAAAGATATGTTTTGTTAGAAAAATATCAATTTTCAACAAGTTAACTTTTTTCACATAAAAAATCACTTAATCTTTTCTAAATTTAATTAGTAAGAATAATAAATATCCAGTACATCATTAATGAATATTAATATTAAAAGATAAATTAGGAATTTGATATAATGATGGGAAATTTTGTAAAAAATTATTATAATATGTTTTTTGATTCAAAAATATACTTCATGAATCTTTGTAGATTAATCTTTAACGATAATAGTTTAAAATAAAATGCAGGTTTTCAAAATAGAGAGGATATACATATAATTAAGACAAAACAGAATGGTGGTTAGAGTATTTTACTCTTTCATTTAAATAATATACACCAATTATTTAGGTAAGCGGTGTAGAAAATCAACATATCCTTATTTCTTATAAATATAATTGTCGTCGATAACACTTTAAAGTTTTTTATATTAGTTTAGGTGAATTGAATTTCGAGAGCTTATCAGGATCATGAGACACCTCTAAACTTATAGAGCACTTATAAAAGTACTTATATATCGTCTACAAACAAAGTACTCACATTGGCAGTGAAATTTGAACTCATGACTTGATGCTATCCTATCTTCGTTACAATCAGGGCAGGTAGGGGATTGCAGAAAATGGGTCCATTTGGCAAAGCGGTGGAGAAGTACTTATGGGCTTATTCACACAAGCCGAGACAAATATGTGGAAGAGATTGTCTCGTTTTGCGGAAAAACACTGTTGAACGTACTTTTGGGGTGTTTAATCGCTTTGCCAAACACCCCCAATGTTTATTTTTTTGCCCCACCAATGTATCCCTTAAACTCCTTTTAAGTGTTTGAAGTGTTTACTCTCTTTTACTCAAAACTTCCTTTTAGAAATCATTTTCAAGCTTCAACATACACTGTTCACTACTACAGAAAAGACTTTTTGCTATTGAAATTCACGCCCTTTTTTAGAAAAAGGAAGTAAAAAATGGAGGCGGTGGCAATTTTGTAATTAAATGAACCTTTTGGCGCCCTATTTAGGGAGAAGGGTGTAGAAGGGACCCTTTGGCGCCCTACCAAAAGAGTAGGATGCCAAAGGGTGAGACATTTGGCGCCCTACTATCCTAGTAGGGCGCCAAATGTTAATGCCTTTGGCGCCCTACCTTATGGTAGGGCGCCGTAGGGCAACCCTTTGGCGCCCTACCTTAGGGCGCCAAAGGGCCCCTTTTGGCGCCCTACTTTCCAGGTAGGCGCCAAAAGGCACACCTTTGGCGCCCTTCTCTTTAAGTAGGGCGCCAAAGGGGTGCCCTATTTCATTTTTCCCCGTCACTCTTCACTCCATCACTTTCATTTTCTCTGCTCTCCCACTCCCCCAGACCCTTCGT